>JASDQU010244797.1:27416-45266 GCA_032191745.1 Picea mariana | reverse complement strand
GGATCATGACTTTGATTCCTTTTGTGGTTTACTTATTAAGGCATTGGAGAAATTGCTTGATGAAAGGAAACTTGACAACATGCCCATTTGCTAAAAGGCAACTGCCCCTTTCTATGACTAATCGAGGGGGTCTCTTTGTGATGCTAATGTAGCTCACTTGGTTAACATTCAAGCCTCCATTGATAAAACTGGATTTGTAAATGGCACTATGTGGCATTGGAGACTTTGTTTTTTGTTTTTCATGCAAGTCTTAAAAGAGGAAGGATGCATCCCTCATGTTAGGGTTACGATCTACCTAGCTTGAGTGAAAGGAAAAGAGAAGGAAACACATGCTGTTTCATTTACAAAGGTAGTGAAGAATATAATTGAACAATGTCCAGACATAACTGAAAGCTGGAGATGAGAAGGATCTTAAATTAGTTGCTGTCAGAGATGAAGTTAAAGGAAGGTAAATATTAAGAGTTCCACTTATCAGATTAAATTCCATCATCAATTTCTGTGTGATGTGATCACCAAATTCCTAGTTCAACTGGCTTATTTCTATTGGATTGTGGTCATTTGATGTATCACACTTGTTAGGTTAGTTGATGCAATTTTTTCGTAATTACAAGTATGCCAAATTTTTGAGAAAACATTCATGCATATGGATCTTTACTGTAAACACATATGCTGACATACTTGAAATAGTTGATCCATTTTTGAAAAATTTAAAAACGTTATTTTACTTGAGCATTAGAAATGTGCCAAAATGTCTTTGATTCTTTGCTTTGGGGTCGTTAATGGTTCCTGCTACAGATATTCCTATTGGTTACTCACCTTATTCATTTGTGTTGAAAAATTTCTCTTCCATCAATCATATAAGGGCCAAAGTTTATTTAAATCTTTTTTGCAAGTACATATTTATTGAAGAAAATAATGAGTTATGGCAGGCAATTTCCTTTGGATGTGAGTTTTAGGTAGTAGGCAATTACTATAAATGAGTTCAAAAGGTAATTATTCTGGGGAAAATGAGAAATTTTGAGTGCAGTCTTATACATGATTATGCCAGAGATAAATAGTACAAAAAGTAAACTCCCAAAACCTATGAGAAGTACTTCTTAGATGCTCTTAAATTGATCTTCTAGGAAAAATTTAGAATTCCGTAAACAAGTGTATTTTTCTGTACTTTGTCATACCTACATTTTGTTAGCATATTTTCCGCATTTCTTAGCTCACGTCTCTTATATGCGGTGACGATGCATGTTGTTATCTGCAAATGCCATTTTCTGAAGTTGAATAATTTAATATCTTTCTATGACATGTTAAGAATGTTTAATTTTCCACTCGTCATCTGTCACAAATGCTTTCTACTGATCTTAGGGCATTTATCAAGCTGTAGATATTCCTGGTCTTTTAAAGATATGGTGCTCCTATATTATATTTTCATTGGGATTGTTTATTTTTGTTTATTTTCCCCTTAAGTTTCTAGTCGTAACATAAGATATTTATGATGTCGTGAATTTTTAATTCAAGTTCTCCATGTGAACATCATACGATTTTCAGAGGCCAGCATGTTTAATGCTTAATGTATATTTCATATGATGGTACCTAAGTACTGATAAGCTTGTGCACTTATTCATGTAAGATATTAATTTACTGACTTTGTTGTAGTTTAAGAACGTCTAAGTCATTTCCGTTTGTCATGGCAAGAACATGGAATTTTGGAGGTAGCTCATGTGCAGTTGATGTTTACCTATCCATTGGTTTGTAGAAGAAAACTGTTTTACATCGAATTCCTTTATATCTATCTGTGTGTGTAGCTTGAATATTGTTAGGTGGACAACGAAGGAGTATATGTACAAAATATTCTATCATGAAATATCATTTGCTATATTGTAATTTGATCACTTTTAACAGACACGGTTTTACTGCTTTTGTAAGCCAACCAAACCAGTATTTATTGATCTTCCTGGGTTTATATTCAAGCAACTACTTGTCAAAACGAGGACCATTTTTTGTTGGAAAGTTTAGTATAATGTGGAAGGTTGGGAGACACAATACATGCATTGGTTTCTCACTATATCTTGCACTTAACTGTCACATAGTTTATCATGATCTGAGAAAGAAAATTACATATTTATTCTTCTAAACTCTATGACCTTGCAGGCTATCATGTCTTGTGAAGTAGATGTGGATACAAATGAACAAACCGTTCTTAGACAGGAATGCGATATTGGGGTGAGTTGTCTTTATCCTTTTTAATCGATGACATCGATTGCATGAATTCTTCTAATGCATGTATATTTTTATTATTGTGCGCCAATCGCTGTTATTTTTAGTTTAACTTGCAGATGACAGCACTTATTTTTGTCTTTACTCGGGCTTCTTATTGTTTTGCAGTCAATAAAATGAATTCAGGTTGGTTCAAAATCCAAATCCTTGCGAAGACTCCCGGAGAAAGTAACTAACTAAAAATAATTTGATTCAATCTTCCATTGCAGTGTTATACAAGAATGAGAGAACATATTTCTTACTACCAGTGCAAACATTTTTAGATATGTAAATATTCAGCAGATCTCAATTTAAAAACATGATTTGTAAAATAGATGGAAATACTAAAAATACTCTATATTTCAATTCATCGATTGCATGAATTCTTCTAATGCATGTATATTTTTATTATTGTGCGCCAATCGCCGTTATTTTTAGTTTAACTTGCAGATGGCAGCACTTATTTTTGGCTTTACTCGGGCTTCTTATTGTTTTGCAGTCAATAAAATGAACTCAGGTTGGTTCAAAATCCAAATCCTTGCGAAGACTACTGGAGAAAGTAACTAACTAAAAATAATTTGATTCAATCTTCCATTGCAGTGTTATACAAGAATGAGAGAACATATTTCTTACTTACAGTGCAAACATTTTTAGATATGTAAATATTCAGCATATCTCAATTTAAAAACATGATTTGTAAAATAGATGGAAATACTAAAAATACCCTATATTTCAATTCATCCATTACTTAAGTCATATCTGTCTACTGGGATCTATGTAGATTGATTGAAGAACATAATAGGAGTTATAGAATATAACGATCAGTGTTAACTTATGTAAACAAGCGGAAGTAAAAGTGTTAAGTCTAAGGTGAAGGTAAATGTAACTTGCTCTAGTTGTTGGAAATAAGGTGAAAGTTAATTAAATTATTCAAAGTTAAGACACATTGCCATATGTTTTGGGGTTATATTAGTTATGTCTAAAGATGTAACGATAGCTTCTCCTATAGCATTTTTTTCTATAAACATCTCGCATAGTTTTTGTTTTCTGTAAACAATATTTTGTAAGATTGTAAGTAAGATGGTACTATAGGACATTTTTTCTCATCAATTTTTTCCAACATGGTATTATAACATATAATTATCTTGGAGCCTGTGCCAATTGAGGGCACAAAGCTCTAACCTTATGGAGTGAAAGTAAAGGCAATTTCATTTTATTTATGGGATGAATGGAATTTAAGTATTTTCGAACAAATACAGGTTTAGAAACATATTTTGAATATGATATTTAAGGATTTTAGTGTGATAGGTTTGTGTGAATAGCTTTTGTATCCATTATAGAGTTATTTCTGTCGATATTTCGGACTTGCAATACACAGTCCATCTTCATGATGGGAGAAGAAGAGAGATAAATCGTTTAAACCATAAAATACAATAATAATTACTTAGATCACCGTATCTGAAAATAAATACAGAAAGGAACCCTAAAAATCTAAGAACCTTAATAAGCTAAAAAAATTAAGATAGGCTTAAAAGAAATAAAACTAAAAAACACAAGAAATAAAAAGATAGAGAAAAAAAAATTAATAATAAAAAGAGCCAAACTAAAGCAACTAAGAATAAAAACTAAAGCAACTAAGAATAAAAATTAAAAATAAAACTAAACTATATATATGAATTACATAAATGTAAAATAAAAGAAACAAAAATACAAAATTGGAAAACAAGAAATAGAAACAATCCTTTAATTTTTTTTTTAAAAAACAACAGAGGAAATAATAAAAAGAAACAAAAGAAAAAGCAAATAGAGAGAACCAAAGAGAGCAATGAAGGAAAAGAAAACATCCAAAAAAGCAAAGGAAAAAAGAAGAAACAATAAACAGAACATAAAAATTAATAGAAACATAAGAATATGTAAACAAGTGAAGTTAATAGCAAAACTTATATCTACTTTAAAATGTTTTAATGCCATAGTTGTATTTAGTGAAAAGCTAAAAGTTAAAATAATTATCAAATTGCTGAAACTTGCAGCAATGTGTTATACATGTATAACCTAAAAACAAAAGAGAAATGACACTTGCTACTATATGTCTTTAAAAGTTGAAGTAGAATTGCATAGATGTAGGTGTTAGTAACTATTGACAATGTTAAACAAGTGCAAATTGAAGTATTGTTAACCCCTAGATTTGTTCATGCCACTGGAGGGTTAAGAGCTAACTAGCTTTCATCACATTGATTAAGAGTCAACTAGCTCTCATCACATTGTTAGTGAAAGACAACTTTCACATAGATTAGAAATATGTTGCAATTCAAATATATTAGTTTTTTAGAATTTTATGTCAATTTTTTTTTGAAAAAATTGCAATATCAATAACACTTTTCTATTAAAAAATCTATTTTGTTTTTGACTTTAATAAAAAACAATTATTTTTTCTTTTAAATATATTATTTTTTATAACCATTATAATATAAGGTTTATTAAAAAGTTTTAAAATATCATAAATTTCTATTAAAAAAGTATGTCTCAAAAAATTTGAAACCAATCATTAAAAAAATCTAATGTAAATTGTTCAACTCATTAAGTTGATTTGCTAAAATGTAAATGTGTCATTACCATCTCAAATAAAGAATATGCATCAACTTGCTCTACACTATGAAGCTATCATTTCCAGGTTAGGTCCCCATCATTTGAACGTCCAACAAATTTTACTTAACTTAAACATGTTGAAATATTGTAACTTCGAAGAATATTCTACCTAAGAGGGAGTGTTGAATAATATTATTATCTTATATTTATTAATTAGGTCCTATTGTGCCTTTGTAAAAGTCGGTCTTTTTGTGCCTTGACAATTAAATGTAAATTAAAAGGGTAAAGTGACAGGTTGGCCTATACCTAATTAAGGGAGGCCAGACTACTATTTATAAAGGAGGCTAACACCTCATTTGCACACTCACTCATGTGCTCTACAACAAGAGGAAAAAGTGCGCAAGCCTTGGAGGAGTAGCTGCTACGACTAGGGGTGACATCAATGAGGGTTTTGGTCTATCTCTTGGTATCTCTTGGTTAAGTGGTGCACTACTCTTTCCTAGTGAAGGGGTAGAGGAAGATCTTCTGCTTTGTTTTTGGTCATCTATATTGAGGAAGTTTTTGTTGGGTTTTTTTCCCCATGAGGGTTTCCCAGGATAATCTGTCTCTCTATTGTTTATGTGATTGCCTCTCTTTCATGATCTTATATATGCAACTAATGTGCTAAATGATTGTAATAACAAAGAAGAATTTTGATTGCTAGTTTCATTAGAGTAAAACATTAACATGGTATCAGAGCAGTCTGAAAGATACCAACTCATAGTTTATAATAAGTGGCTAGCCTCAACGCACCCTCTCCAAAATCCAGTTTTCAGTATTGCAACTGCTGCAGAATTAAGGTTTCTACATAAACCCTAAGTGTGACGTTTTCCCTATTTAAGAAGACGTTAGAGTTATTAACCACATCTAGGAGCTTGCTCTAGGAGGGCGCATCTAGTCCCTAGATCAGAATTCTGAATTAAAAAGTTTGAAAAATTAGGGTTTCCTCAAAACCCTAAGTTACAGTCGCAGTTGTAGTTGAAGTATCAGTTGCAATTGCAGTTGCATTGTCAGTTGTAGTTGTAATGCCAGTTCCTTCATGCCAGTTGCAACACCAATTGCAGTGCCAACACCAACTGCAATACCAGTTGCAGTGAAAGTTTTTGTGAAGTGTTGAGACTGATGTTTTATTGTTCTAGTGTGCCTTACCCTACCAATATGCTGTCGGAGGTATGTACTTACATATGTTTAAAATGTATCATTATTTTTAAAGGGTATTTGTAGGAGAAATGATCTTTTGTCTAAACAACAATTGTAGATCCAGAGGGATCTCAGATCCAACACATTTAGAGGAACAATGCACCTCAGGTTTGATCAATTTAATATGCCTCTATTTGTTATGATCTTATGAACATCTAGATTGTATTTTGATCTGCTGAAGTTACGACTATCATACTAACCATTGGACAAAATTAAAGTCAAAAGTATTAGATTGATTAAGGTTGAGATTATAGAGTTTATTCTCTAACTCAGGTTTCTGTCAAGAAAGCATATTATCTTAGTATGGAGGACAAGTTGAAGAAAATATTTGTCATCTTGAGTGAATGAGACTCAAAAGAAAAGAAACAACACTCATTCTTGAGGACAAGACTCCATGTCCCAGGTTTGATTGATTGAGTTGATAAGATTAAAATTTGCACATGTCAAGTTTGATCACTGCCTCATTACAAGTAAACACTATAGTTGTGATAACAATCTTTGAAAAGTTTTATACTTGGTAGCATGTGAACATTATTGAGATAAACACTTATTGTAATCATTTACCAGATATAACTAACATCTTCTCTAGGAGAAACTTCTTGTTTTGTTTCCAGGTTACCATGGAGGAATGATTGATCACAACATTAGAAGAGTGTTGCTCTCATTTCTTATTATTGTATTTCTTACTTTTGACCCTTGTTTCAGGGAGGTCACAAGTGATAACTCTGAAGGAGCTGTTGTGATGATTGTTCTCGCTATTTTTTCTATTATTATTATAAAGAGTATTATTCTTGTCTACTGTTTCTCCCTTGTTGTTCTTGCTCTAGGTAGGTCACAGATGATAACCCCGAGGGAGCTATAGTGATGGTTGTAGGAGACAACATATTATATGAGACATGGAGCAGACTATCCAAGTTGTATACATGACCATATACATCCATGTACTGAAGAAGAAGAAACTACTTTTGCTAGATACAAAATAACTCATATGGAGACAGATCATGAGGAGCAGAAGGCTCCAAAGATGACCAAAAAAAAAATCCATTTGGTGTAGTTGATCACTATTCAGATCATTAGAAAGAGTTAGTAGAGCTAGAAAGGCCTACCTAGAATCAATGTAGTAACTAGGAAGAGACCAACATGGTCCCATGACACTTTGTAGGATGCAAAGCCATATAGCATTGATGAGCCATATCAGAGGGAGCAGATGGCTCTGAGGATTATATAGACTCGGAGGGAGTCAAGCTTCAAAGGGAGTCAAGCTTTAGAGGGACTATGAATACTCAAGAGTGAGCCTAATCTCGAAGAGGATCAGATGGGAAAAATGGACGTCTTCTAGGACCGACATACAAACTCCATGAGTTGAGAAGACTAGATCGCAGCTTCAAAGACTTCTAGGAGATGTGAAATCCCCTGGGAATATTCCCTTGTTTCGGTGACAGAGGAGGAAGCCAGTTATAAGGACTAGGATACGATTTTTTCCTTGAGTCCAGAAGGGAAGTCAGTGGTGACTTCCAAGATTGATTTAACAGATCAAGCATGCCGCAAATAACAATATAAAGATGTACCAAGCCTGATTTTTGTTCAGATGATTCTCCCAGCAAGAGGGAGAAGACTATGACAAGACACTTGCTCTAGTAATAAGAAGAAGTATATATGGAACAAACATGATTCATTAAAAGAAGCCGACACAGTATGAGATTAAGAGGGAGCAGGTATGACAATCCCTATATTTGAGATTGAGTTATCTCCAATACAGGTTGGTGCAGTGCATGAGTTGGGCCATGAAGACATGACTACAATAGGAGATTGAGTTGCCTCTATGAAAGAAGAAAAGCTACCTTTAATATCAACCACTCTCAGCTTCGGATGAAGCCGTTTCCATGATAGAATAGAGAAGCTACTCTCATAATTCAACAACTACAGTGAAAATATAACAGTCATTCTCAACTTCAGAAATTGTAGCTGCAGGTGCAGAGTCCTGATTCCAGAAGGAGCATTTGTAGAAAAAGTAGAGGACATACTCTCAGGCAGTGAGACAAATAGTGCTTTGTGTTGATATTATGGTAACTGTGGGAGGTATTTACCTCCATTTGTAAACCTGACGAGAATAGAATGCTCCGGGAAGCAAGAGAAACCCTAATGAGTTGGCTAATAACCATAGAAGACTTTTCGGCTCAAGAATATAACTTATATTAGGTTATTAGCCTCCAAGAGAAGAAGTTGGCCAGAATAAATAATATATACTGAACAGACAGATACCCATAATGAGAAGTCGGCCCAGGCAGTAAGCCAAAATTACTATAAATATAGGAGGCCAATCTTCATTTTGGCAGGCAGTCTCAGAATTGCAGAGCAACACTTGTGCGCACTGTAGTGCCCAGTTTTGTGCATAGATTTGGAGGAGAGATGCCGGTCCAGCTGCTACAGCTAGCAGTTACGTTTTGGCTTGGACTATCTCTTGGCGAGGGTTTGGACTATCTGACCAGCTCTTGTTGGTGTGTTATCCTTGGGGAAAGGTGCACTACTCTTTCTTTGGTTATGTAGCCTAGGGTTTTCTTCTGGAGTGATTCTCTGTCAAGGTTAAGGTGCTCGGAGGGTGACTTCAGCCTATGGTTGGGCGACAATAGTGATATTGTCAATGGTAAAACGAGCACATCCATTATATTCTAACAGGTTATGGGCCCATACCTCCTTCATTTAGTCTAACCACTAGAAGGAAACATAGCCGTAAGGATATTAAGCTCGTTGAAGAATTGTCGCTAGGGTTTCTAGCATGAGTAGTCACCATAGCACTGTCGCTAGGGTTACTAGTAGGTGCAGTTGCAGAAACCCTAATCCTCTCGTTGAGGCACCTTAAGTGAAGGGATTGACCTAATCTCTGGATAGATCAGTGCACCCTAGCCTAGTGCATCTCCTGGTACTCTTAGCAAGCCAAGACGTCAAGTTTGAGTTTTTGGTCAGATCTAGGGTTTAACCAAGTCAAAGCAGCCATGACTTATTCTATGAAGTCAGGGAACAAGTTAGATGGAGCCTCTAACTTCAGAGCGTGGAAGACAAGGATTGACCTCATCCTTGCCAAGAATAAAGTGCTGGATATCGTGATAGGAAAGATCGTGGAACTAGAGTTTGAAGAAGGAAAAGAGAAGGAATCGCAGAACGTTGCAATTATAGAGAAGTTCAAAGACGGTGACATCAATGCCATGAGTATCATAGTGGACTCTATAAAATACCACTTGATACCCTACATCTCCCATCTTGACTCATCGAAGAAGAGGTACGATGCCCTAACAAACCTCTTCTCAGTCGGAAACATTGGACAAATAATGAGTCTGAAGAATGAGCTCCGTGAAATGAAGATGAATGATGATGATAGCATAACATCATACTTTGTGAGGATCTCCCAGTTAAGAGATCAACTACAAGCTATTGAAGAGATCATTTCAGAGAAGGAATTGGTGTACCTAATGGTCTTCCCAAGACGTGGGATGCATTTTCCGCAAGCATGAACACAAGGAAGGAGTATCTGACATTTGAAGAACTTTGGACTTGCTGTGCTCAAGAAGAATCAAGGATCAGTGCAAAAGAGAAACCCCAAAAGAAGTACGATGATCAAGCCTTTACAACAAGATTCAAGAATTTTAGGAACAAAAGGAAGTTTAATTCAAAGAGAGACAAATCAAGAGAAAGATATTTCAGAAATACATTGCTTCAATTGTCAAAAGTATGGTCACTACAATAATTATTGTCCTGAGCTAAAGAAAGGGAAGGAGAAACACAAAGCATCAGTTGCCAAAGAAAAGGAACCTACAAAGAAGACTAACCAGGATGAAAGAGACTTCTTCTTCTGAAGGTAACAATACTCTTCTTATTTCCTATACATATCTTGTTTACATAGTCCCTGTACATATCTTGCATATCTATCTCTTAGAAGATAATATGTTCCAAGAAGAACTATACCTACGGAAGAACAAACAAGATAAGGATTGCTATCATTATACAAGTTAGATAATACACATGAAAGGATGAAATACCTCAAACAAATCATGTGGAAGCTATTACAAGATAAGTCGAAATCAGAATTAATCATGAAGAGACTTAGAAGAAGCAAAGACAGAAAGAAGTCAACAATCAAGAGGAAATTGGAGAAATACTTATGATGTCTTTGAAGAAGAAAATAAGACAGAAGCGTGGACTTCGTTAGATGGAGGGAGTTGATTATATATTGCAGAAGACAATAAAGATGCAGACGGAAGCATGGACTTTGTTAGACGAAGGGAGAAAATTATATGCACTCATACATGAAGCAAGGATTAGGAGGGATCTAATCCTATGATCCATTAAAGATGATGAAGTATATACCCATGGTAGCAGCCATGGAAGACATAAGAAGTCTTCTTCAAAGAGAATCCTTAAAGTATCCTTGGTTGTCCATCCACATCCGTGATCCTATAATGAAAGGAAGAAGTGGAATGTCTAGGACATGGAATCTATAAGAAACTCCATGAACCCAAAAGCTAAAGAAAAACATCAGAAATAACATGAAGATTCCAAGAAAGAAAGAGAAGTCAAGAACAACTAGTAATTGTATCAAGAATCACAAGATTACCAGCTTGATATGAACTCACTAAAAGAAATCAAGGAGAGGAACTGAAAGTTGTGATGAAGAACAATTTATATATGCAAGCATTGCAATATCCAGAACTAGAGGTTCTCCTAGATGGAGGGAGAAGACTATGATGATTACTTGTTCCAGTAAACCAGACATACCTGTACATGAGTCATTATATCATCCACAGTATCTATGGATTGGAATTCTACATTAGATGAATGCAAAGACTGTTCTCTAGAGAAATTGAGCAAAGAGCGTATGAAGAGCAATCTCAGGACCTTGAAGCATACCAGAAAGAGACCCTTGTATGCAGATGGAAGAAGATAACTTGGTGGAAAACCTCCAATGCACAACAAAAGCATGGTGAAGAGTTTCTATAACAAAGATATTGTATCAAGATGATTACTCAAAAGATCAGATCTCATGATGATAGAAGAAGTGCCACATGGATATGTTCCAATCTTTCCAACAATGATATACTTTATTGATCAGAGTTACATGAAGCCTTTAGAGAATAGCCAATGTTCTAGATCGAAGTACATTTGAAATCAAGCATTACATTATCTGTGATGAAGTCTAGAAAGGAGAAAGTGGTTCTTCAATACATATCTCCACAGATGAGCAGATAAGCAGACATCTCGGTAAAGCCTCTGTTCAAGATGAAAGAGTTTGCGTACTCAAGTTGGAGCTCGTGGAGACGACTTCGTTATTGAGAAAGGAAGAGATGACTCCCAGGTTGGGAGGGAGAACTAATGTATTATTGATTGATGGACAGTCATTTTTCAGTTCGAAGAATGGTCCAGGATGAGCAGATTCTTTCCAGTTCGGAAAGTGGATTGAGATTTCTGACTGACAAACATTTTCCAGTTCGGAAAATGGTCCAGATTGTTGATGTACCATAGACAACGAATTCCCATTGTGGTTAACATGGGGAGTGGTCTAGGGAAGTCTCTCTTCTTGAGGGTTACTCAATAAGACTGGCCTGCCTTGCTGGACAACGATTTCTTATTGTGGTTAACATGAGGAATGGTTCGTTTTGGAGGTTGGTACATGACAATCTTTTCCACTTGTGGTTAACAGAGGAAATGGTCCAGACAATCATTCCTTAGGGTGGATTCATTCTCTCTAGGTTGCACTTTGTTTAGTGTCGGAGGAATGGCCCAGGGTGGGGAATGGTCCAGGCTCAACAATCAAGGACAGGCATTTCTTAGGGCAGACTCATTCTCTCCAGGTTACACTTTGTTTAGTGTCGGAGGAATGGCCCAGGGTGGGGAATGGTCCAGGCTAAAAAATCAAGACAATTATTCTTCCTTGCTTGAAAATAATAGTCCAGATAGCTCATCATTGATGTCTTACTAATTGAGGGTAGATGCTCTTCCAAGATCTCACAGATGTGAGTGGAAGAATGGCCCATATAATTCAGTTTATATCATTACATTGTTTCTGTGCAAGTTGATATCAGATGATTGTTATGAACACTGTATGACAATATATATATACTATTGTAGTGGATGTGTTCCACTGTTCGTGACTATACGTTACTGATCAAGTACTTGTTTGATACTTGGTGTGGTAGTGTACCACTGGATTGTAGTTATGTACTACTATGGATAGACACGGTTGTGTTCTATTTTGTTCTGATTTCCTTGAAGAATATCAATAGTTTGGTAAATGATTATCAACCAAATGGATGATTAAAGGATAGAGATTTCCTAGATGGAAAATGGTTCAGAACATCTACTCTTCTAGGACGTATGTCCAGATTAGAAGAATGACTCATGTGTCACTCTGTGGAGTGAGCATCATGTTTGATTACTCAAATAGAGTATGGTTTCGAGAGATGATGCAACTGATGACACTAATGATGATGATGGTGCTCATGATCGAGTCATAAGATAATATATACAACTATGTTGATGCTACCGGGTAAATGGTATGTTTGTGTTCAAGACCATTACCTGTAATACCTCCCTAGCTAGGAGGGAGTGTTGATATTATGGTAGCTGCGGGAGGTATTTACCTCCACGTGTAAACCTGACGAGAATAGAATACTCTGGGAAGCAAGAGAAACCCTAATGAGTTGGATAATAACCCTAGAAGACTTGTCGGCTCAAGAAGATAACTTATATTAGGTTATTAGCCTCCAAGAGAAGAAGTCGGCCATAATAAATAATATATACTGAACAGACAGATACCCAGAATGAGAAGTTGACCTAGGATGTTAGCCAGAATTACTATAAATACAGGAGTCTAGTCTTCATTCTGGCAGGCGGTCTCAAAATTGCAGAGCAGCACTTGTGCGCACTACAGTGCCCAATTTTGTGCACATATTTGGAGGAGAGCTGCCGGTGCAGCTGCTCTAGCTAGCAGTTACGTTTTGGCTTGGACTATCTCTTGGCTAGGGTTTGGACTATCTGATCAGCTCTTGTTGGTGCACTATCCTTGGGGAAAGGTGCGCTACTCTTTGTTTGGCTATCTAGCCTAGGGTTTTCTTCCAGAGTGATTCTCTGTCAAGGTTAAGGTGCTCAGAGGGTGGCTTCGACCTATGGTTGGGTGACAATAGTGATATTGTCAATGGTAAAACGAGCACATCCATTATATTCTAACACTTTGAATAAATCACATAGAACCAACACATGATTATGCAGATTGAGTTGCAGTTGAGAAAGTGTACGAGGTTGGTACAATGTAATGTGAAAATTTGGTTTCGAAGTACATGACATGAAGAATAATGTTTGCAAGTTGAAGCAAGCTCCAAGATCTTGGTATGACAGGATTGATATTTTTTTGATGAGCTTGGGCTTTACCAAAAGTAAAGTTGATCCCAACCTTTACTTCAAGATTGAGAATGATGGACCAATTATATTGCTGCTATATGCGGATGACTTATTCTTGATAGATGAAGAAAAGCTCATCACAGATTGTAAGAAGAAGCTTGCCTCTTGATTTGAAATGAAGGACCTAGGCTCGATGCACTATGTTAGTGTCCTTGTTTTTAAGGTATGGTCATAGGTGTGTTAAGAATTTGCAAAGTCATGCCTTGGTCTTGGGAAGACCAATGCATTCCTATTTTGAGTAATCAAGTATGTGATAGTTAGTCATGAGACTAAAATTGTTGCCATAAGATTTGATATGGTATGTCATAAAAGAATCAAGTCATAAATAAAAGGTCTAGGGGAAGCGTTTTCAAATGATATCATGGATCATAATGACGTGTTATGAGAAATATGGGGCCATCATAAGTCATCCGGTTGTATGTACTAATATTCCAAAGTGGTTTTAATATTTGGCTTGTAAAGGATCACACACTGTGTAAGTTTGTTGTGCAAAGATTGGCGCTACACAAACTGTCAAATCATTTCAATGGTCTGATCAAGCTTTCAAATCAGGTTTGCTTGACATGTGAAATTCCTTCCCTCCCATTCTTTCCATGCAAAGGCTCTCTTTCATTAGTTACATTCCTCTGCCATAGAAAATTTCAAAAGACTAGCACACTATGCAAGCCCTGTTTACCGCGCTACGCAAGCTCTGTTCATCGCGCTACACAAACTCTGTTATCATGCTACATATCACTTGTTTGTAAACCCTAACTCTGTCTCTCGTTGTGTAAAGTTCCCTGCCTTAACCCTATCCATCGAACTTCTTTTCCTCCATAGTCACACTGTTTTCAACATATATCTGCAGTATAGCAACTCAAGGGAAGAAGAAATACAATAAGGGAGGGAGCGTTATAATATTTGAGCCACATAACTTGCAATTAGTAAACTTTGATCCAACAATTAGGGTTTCTTTTGAGTAAGCTAGATGCATGAGATTTTGTGAGAAAATTCAGGGGTATAATGTGCAAATGACAAAATTGTTCCCTCAACTTCAATGGTGTCCAGACAGAGATTGTTGATCTTACTTTCCAGGTGTCTGAGGAGAGTATCTGTTGCAACTGAAATTCCATCTCAAGGGGAGAAATGGCTCAAAGGTATGCCCCTTGATTCCATCTTCTACACTGATTGTTTGAAGCCTAAGTATAAAAAACAGAGTTTTGGTACTACCATTCCAAGAGAGTGCATATTGGAACACTATGAAAAGATATTAAGAGTGATTCAAAGATATTTCACCTATGAGGGTAAGTTTGACAGAGTATATCAATACCATATTAGGATTTTAATGCATTTCATGGGGAAAAACCCTTTGAATTTGCCTTTTTACCTATACAAAAGCCTAGGTAAAATGTCAGACAGAGTGTAGGCTAAGGTTGATCAGGTTAAATCCAGTTTGTTTCATTTCTCTTGGGTGAAATTACTGGTGTTGGAAGAACTTAAGAAATTCAACAAGGAGTGGGATTCTTTCCTAGCTTCAATAAGGATTGCTTTAGACCCCAAAGGAGATATTCCCTTATCAGCTGAAAAAAACATCTCCTTTAGTCCCTGAGGAGTTTAATAGGAGGGAGAAAAGGTCTGTAGAACAGGACCGTGGGAAAGGAAAATAAGTTGAAGGTACTTCACCAAGCCAACAAGCTAAGAAGAAAGGCAGAAAATCACACTTTGTTGATGAGGTTGCTGAAACACCAAATCTTAGCAGTCTAATTACAAGATCATCATCCAAAAGATTACTTGCCCTACACACACAATCTGTTGAACATACAACTCAAGGTATTGGTAAAGATCAGTTTCAACCACGTGAAAATGATGAAATAATTGGATAATTACAAGAACAACTTAAGAAAGCTCATCATGCCATAACACAGTTCCATTATGAAAACAAGGAGATGAAGAAGAATATTTCTTAAAGGGTTTCTAGCATATCAACACTAAAAGATGTATCAGTGTCAAAGATAGAATCAACACCAATAATTCCACAAAGTTCTAAGGGAAAAGGTAAAGAGAGAGTAGTTGAGCAGAGTCCTAAAACAATGGAGCTTCCCAAGCTTACAACTCCTTTGACAAGATCTTCGGCTAGAAAATTGATTTCAAAACACAAGCCCGTAGAATAAATACAAGCACATGATCAGTCCATAGCAATTGAAAAGATTCATACCTCACCTATAGAAGGTGAGAGAAATGTCAAAAGGCTCAACAAACAGTTAAGAGAAGCACAAGATGAAACAAATAGAAGTTGATACGAAGCCAGGGGAAAGTTAGACTTTGCTTGCAGAGGTGGCTGAAATATAGAATCAATGATTTCACAGTTTTGTCTTTTTGATCAGTAAAGGGCTAAGGTGTTTTGAGATTTTTATCAGGAAAAGAACAATGCATAGAACTTATGTAGCGATCTCACGCTACGCAAGTGCTGTAAGATACATTTGATGAAGACATGTAGGCAAATGTTTGTTGGGATGATAAAATGGTCAGTGTTAGCCTCTAGAGACCTTATAGATACCAAATGTGTGAAGACAACTAAAGAAAAACAACCGTTGTGTAAACTTGCTACACAAATGTTGTAGCTAACAGTTACACAACGGGCTTCAACATCTTTCTATGAAAACATATGAGGGAGCCAGGTCAACGTTCAAATCAACCTCAGATTCATCTCCATAAGTGACTCACATCAGTCCTAGAGTTTGAGAGCATGAAAAAGACTATTCTTTTTTGAAAATACTCTTATGTAATTAGTATGGCCAAAACAAACTTCTATTTTTAGCAGATAGTTTGAGTTTGTTCCTATTTTAGTGTATCTAGATCCAAAAATGAAGGTGGTTAAAGTTTTAATTCCTTAGCTTAGGGATGGATTGTGCCTTTATATTGGATCATTTTGAATGTACAAAGGGTTTGCAGAAGCGTGGAGGACATTTTGTCTTGAATACTTTGTAATCTTTTTGAAGTTTAATGAAATATTAGTGCATAAGTACAATGCTATTCATACCAGAGATTCTTGTGGTGGTGATCTGAAGTGTGTGTTTCTTTCTCATGTATGTATTTCCTATTTTCTTTTCTCATTTCATCTATAACCTTTATATACTTAAATTGGAAAGCTAATGGTTTGGAATTCATCTGATATTGATGCTTTAGACTCAAGCAATTTAAGTACTATTATATTTTCTTAACTCAATCAAAATTTATCCTTGTTGGTTCTTTGAATGTAGTTATTTGTTTTCTCTTTCTTCCATTATATAACAACATTATTTTAACTGAAATATTATCACCTACCTGGCCTATGCTTCTTTGATAACTCTACCCACCCACCAGTAACTGATAGTTCAATTTTCTTGAAGTTGACTCCATTGCCCAACATATTCCTCTTCCTTCCTGCCAACAACTTTATAAACACTAGTACATATGACCAAATTTGCGACGGTTGTTCGTTGATATTGCCACACTTATCCGTCGCAATTTCCACGAAAGTCGAGATTTTTGTCGTCGTAATAATTTCGTCGCTATATCCACGATCCAGGTGTGCGTGGAAACATCGACGAAATTAGCTATCCATGTGTCTCCACCTTCAATATTGGTTAACCTTATGCATCATCGCAATTACGATGAAATTTCATCATAATACCAACGAAGAAATGTGGCAATTACGAGGAAACTTCGTCGCAATTGGGACGAAAAGTTATGCCAAGCCAATAACTTGCGACACAGCTGCTGAATGTGCGGCGAAAGCCCGTCACAACTTGCGACGAAACTACGTTGTAATATCGATGAGTGCTATATCTCAAAACCATATTTACGACAGAATTGCTTTATATGCGACGAAACTTCGTGGAAAAGTGCGACGCATTTTCGTTTCTATAGCGACGGTTATGGTAAAAAAGAAAAAAAAAATTCGACGAAATTCCGTTGATATTGCGACAATGACCGTAGGTTTAAAAAAAAAAAAAATTACATGAAATATGGTATTACCATATTACATTGTAATATGGTATACCATATTGTATGCCATATTACATGCCATATTACAATGTAATATGGTAATGCCATATTACATTGTAATATGGCATTACTTTTACATTGTAATATTGTAATATTGTAATATATTGTAATATATATATCCCCTAGAAATAATCAAGGCGTTAACCAACCAAGTATTGTAAGCATGTGTTATCATGAAGTTGGATTAGAAGTAAGGATACCAAGAATTGCAATGCATCAATATTAAATCTAATGAAAATTGAAATTTCATTTGAAATCAAAGCAAATTTCTTATGATACACAATGGCTGAACCTTTGATA
>JASDQU010244797.1:6445-17171 GCA_032191745.1 Picea mariana | reverse complement strand
TAGAAAACATATGAGATTTCATATGGTAGTCACCAATTTGGAGACGCACATTTTCACAATGCCCTCCACATTTCATGGACCCACCATTGGCAATCATGATTTGGAAATTATTGACTGCATGGATATAACAATTAGTTTCTTGGGCAATGCGACGATGAATAAAATTATGGGTTCTTCCACTTTCAACAAGAATGATGACCTTCCTATGCTTGATGTAACCAATTATCTTGAGGGTTTGGGGAGCAGAGAAGCTAGTGAGATCATTTAGGGAAATGTCTGGTTCTACTTTGAGAGGGTCTGAGGGAGGGGTTATGTGAGTGGGTTTAGGTGACACAGACACAAGGGGAGCCTCAACATCCTGTTCCGAAACATCCTCCGAGATGGCCATAAAAAAAATTTGTTCCTTACACTTGTGTCTCGGAATATATTTGTCATCAAAATTATAACAAAGGCCTTTGAGTTGGCGTTCAACCATTTCATCCATCGTCAATTTATGGATCTTTGGTGGAGTAGAAGGAGGAGTGGGAGTGACTAGTTTAGTGCGAGGAATAAATGATGGTTTGCAGTTTTGAGAAGAGACAACCTATTGTTCTTCCTTATCTCTTTTAGTGGCATCCACCCAACTCCGAGGCTGAGACATGAGGACATGATCACGGATTTCATCCTTGAGGCTACTGATAAAACATTCTAGGAAAAAATCATCAGAAATGCCCTCTTTCTGAAAAGCCAGTCACTCAAAAGAAGATATAAAGTCTTCCACTATGCTAGATTGTTTCAACTTTTTCAAATGGCCTAAATGGTTGGTGTCAGTGTCAAAGTATTCATAAATATCTGGCACAAAGTGTGTCCAATCCACATACCCTTGGCGGGCATTTTTTCTCCATTGGCAATGTTCTTGATCTAGATGGAGAACACCATACCAGAGTTTTTCCAACTCATTCATAATGCCATTCAAAGAAAAATAGTGTTCCATTTGAGTTACCCAACCAGTGGGATCTGATCCATCAAATTTGGTCACATCCACATGTGGAAGGCATAGTTCACGTTGAAAGTGATGGGGCTAAAAATTATGGGAATGAGAGGAAGTTTCATCTTCGATATACAAAGGAGGTGTTAGCGCTCTGTAAATTGCCTAAGGCTGCTGAGGCAATCACAGAGGTAACCTCGAACCGCTTCGAGTCTTGGATCTAGCCCTCCAAGACTCAGAGAGGGATCTCTCTTTTAGATTTAGCTTGGTTTGTAGGGATGGATTTTAGCCTAGCTATAAAGTATAGGGTTTTGGTTTTGGTTTTTAAATGGTCAGTTTGGGACAGCAAGGAAAGCCATTGGGCAAATGGGGTCTGCGCTTTAAACAAGGTGATTTAATTCTCAGATTTGGACAAAGTCCTTTCACAGGGCAAGGTAGTAGCAATATTGGATCGAATCAAGTTATGATGGCGTCGGTTTAAGGAAGAAAAAGATGAGGGAAAAGACAGGCAAAGGAGCAGCTAAGAATTCCTAAACTAGCCTTTTAGAAGATAAACACAGAGATTACCACAAGCTGAGAGGCAGAGTATCAGCTGATAAATTCTACCCCTATTACTTTCCTTCTGGTAATAAGAACTGAAAACAAATTGTAAAGAAGATAGGAAAAACTTTAACAAAGAAAAACTCCACCAATATCACCACACAAGAATCCTGTAAAAGAAGCAGACCCATTACTGATCATTCATTAAAAAAAATACAGAGACATTCTCTGGCTAAAACACAGCCCTCAGCTCCAACAAAGGAAAATAAAGCTACAGACCTCTCACACAGGTCTAAACAATAAAAACCAATACTTTACTGTTAGAACCTCTCTCCTATTCTGCCCAGTCGAACCTCTCTGAGTCTTTTACAAGTGTATAAATACAAAAATTTACCTCAGCCTTTCCAAGATTCGGGCTCTACCTCTGTTTTCTAAAAATAGAAAATAGTTACAAAGGTTTACACATGTCAATTCTCTCTTAAACAGATCACAACAGTAAATTAAAGGGGAACTAGATTTGATATCTGCTGCTCGACATCTGGAGTTTGTTGAGGTTTGCTGGTAGCTGGAGAATCGATGCTCCAACTACTACCTGAAATATGGGAAAACTATGCCACTTGTGCTCTGATCTGCCAGGTGTTCCTTGTAGAAGAACTTCCTACTTGCCATCTGCTTCCATCTGCTTCGCTTTATGCCTTTGGCTGCCATCTACCTTTGAAATGCTACTACAAAACAATGATGCTCTGCCACCTGTGTAACTTGTTACCTAAAAATGTGGACATCAAGTTGAAGTCGGGTTCCCCGTTGGCCACTATCCTCATAGACAACTAAACATTTTCAATCATAGCGAGCTAAAGCCTTGCTATCATTCATAACAATCTCATAATAAGTGACAATAATAGGGAATGTTGGACCCACTGATATGCATCATGCCTGGCAAACAAAATTTCCACCTTTAGCAATTGTGCGTTGCCAACAAATATTTTTCTCAGCACCTCCATAATGCTCTCCATGGCATCGTAAACTTGGAGTTCTAGCAGAAGATATGGGTGAAATAAGACACGGACCAACCACAAACTAATCACTGCCATTTAAATGTGATCCTAGATTTCCACTCTGACCCATAACCTGATTGTCACTGACAGTATTAGCATACCCCGAAAATCCTCTATAAGGTTGTGGCCTAACAGCCCCTTCAACTGGTGTTCTGGCATCCGAAGGTCCTCTGTTCGCATAAGTGTCATCAATTCTTGGCTTTTTAATTCCCTCTGTGCAACATTTGCATCGAATCCATCCCTAGCACTTGATAGGGGCCTAACAGAACCTAGACCTGTTGCTGTAAGAGGGGATGGTTTGCCCCAACCACCAGGCATAGGACCATTTACGTTGACATCCAGAAATTATGAAATGTCTCTGGCCTTGATAATGAAATTCTTCTTTCAGTTGCATGGTGCTCATGACTGCAAAACAGAGGACAATAAAAATGGCAAGGATGGAGCTCGGGTGCAAAATCCGAATGGCCTTCCAGGGGTACTGTCTTGTACTTTCAAAAATGCATTCACTTCAGCTAAAACTTTTGATGAAAAGCATCATAATGATAACTAAGGTTTCCCAATCCTGCCCATTGGGTAACACACTTTGACTTGCCCTGTTCATAGAATGATCTGATCATTACCAGTAGAGGAGTCAAATTTAAAATGGGGTTTAACATCAGCGGGCACATTTCTTCTTCAACCACATATTTCTCTTCCATATTTTCATCAGTGGAGACAGAAAGTTTGTTTTTGTTTCAGGATTCCTATCTACCTCTCCTATAGTATATGGATCAACAGTGAATGCTTCAGGTTGTGAGATGCTATCGTGAGCTTTCTCACTCACATCTGTATGTGTCTCATTTGTTCTAGGTTATTGAAAACCATGAACTTTATGAGCGCCCTGGAGCTTGACATTAGAATCCCCTAATATCCTTTTATAGCAGTCGCTTGAAGATGAACCACTGGTAAATCCTCTGTCTCATTTTGTTTATCATCCAGTCCTTCCTTTGTACAATGAAGAACATCGTCCTCATTGACCCAATCCTGCTTCACTCTCAGCCTTTTCAAAGTCCTAGCTCCGAAAAGATTCATTCTTTTCTTTTGTAATCGGTCTGAGTTTCTTTGTCAAGTTCTCTGGCTTCTTCAGGAAGCTGTGCATGGCGAGGGCGTACTCGAGAACCAGCCTCATCAATGAGATCAATAGCTTTGTCAGAAGGAAATGATCACTGATAGATCGATACGACAACTTTGCAACTGCCATCAAAACCTCATCAGTTATACAAACACCTCCAGCCTTCTGGGACACTATCATAAACTGCTGGCACTTATCTAGGTGCCAGTTCTACTGCTCTACTAACACCCTGCATAGTTTCTGTAATAAACCCTGTAACACGCCTAGTGGTTCCAAACTCAATAATACCTTGAACATCTTTAGCATAGTGTGGCCCATCAGAGCCAATAGGGTCGACTGCGTAATGCACTCCACTCGGGCAGTGC
Organism: Picea mariana; assembly: GCA_032191745.1. Classification (NCBI taxonomy): domain Eukaryota; kingdom Viridiplantae; phylum Streptophyta; class Pinopsida; order Pinales; family Pinaceae; genus Picea; species Picea mariana. Next base: position 13,133 of record JASDQU010244797.1, on the reverse strand, counting down.
CAGTAAGATTCGTATTCTCTCTGTGAGGAAGTTGTTGGAAACTGACTCTATCTCTATGCTTCTTTGCGAATCCAAAATCAATGATGTAAACCTAACTTTCTCGCCTACCAAGACCCATGAGAAAGTTATCGGGCTTGATATCCCTGTGTAGACGACGAGACACACTGCCAGATTCGTTTGCAGCATTATCACCATCATACTCATCAAAATCCGCTGCCGATCTGAGCCAGAATAGCAATTGAGGGTATTCGGGTAGTTCCCTTTGGACCAGATACATGTTGTTGGACACCTGTACAGTAACCTCGGGGCACGATCTCCACAACCTATGGCGTATCAGAACCTGGACTTGCACACGTCGACTGGCGTCGTCTCGCTAATACTTGACACATCAATTATGGTCGACACCTGGGCGTAGGGTTGAAAAGCTGTATTTTATATATTTTTTAATTTCCTGCAAGCGATATCCCACATCCACGCCTTGAACTAAACTTTAGGTAATTATATTAACCAACAGTTATAGGTTGTGTCAATGAAATGAGCCCGAGGCTTGGGCTTTGGGGTTTGGTGTTTGCGCTGTGCTGGCGCTGCTTTATGTGTTTGTTGTTGGTGTATTGAATGGTGTTTATCCCTTGGTGTCGAGCATTAGGAGGATGGCCTAGGCCAATAATATTTTTGGCAAAAAATATTAGTCAATTTTTCATAAAACTCTGCATAGAAGTAAAAGGCCGAGGGGCCATTTTTAATTTTGTCAAATTCACCACATTTTGGCGAACAAACCAACTTTGTTTTTGCTCACCAGTATTAAATTTTTACCATTTCGAACCAACTCCACCACTTTTTTGCTAGAAAATACACCGAAACTCACTTTGAAGCTTGCGCGCAAGGACTCGTCTTATGCTTGGTCAGTGTCGGGCGCTTTCCGCCGCCTTCGCCATGCGTCATGAGCGAACAAATATGCCTGAAAAGATAAATATCATTCAGAACACTGATCCCCTATTCCATAGGGTTCTAACATAGGCTCCACCTGGGGAAGAGAGCTCCGAAGGAGGTGTCTAGAATCCATGAACTTTGAATTTCGCCGACCAGCTGCTCATTGGGCTGCCCTCAAAACGTAAACTGAAAATAAACTATGAAGAAAGGAAAAAGAAAAGATGCTCATTCTGTTGAGCTTATTGGCACACTCCTACCTACCCTAATCTAACCGTTATTGCTTCGATCAGGTTATGAAAAAGTGCCAATGAAGCCAACCAAGCAGTTGATCCCATGATTGGGCTTTCTCATCATGTTTGATGAAAATCAAGGCTGAAATATGTACTGGCAGCTGATGACATATTTGGTCGTTATAGAGAAAACATGATTGAAAACTTGAGCTAACATAAACCTCCATGTAATCTGCTATAGGATCAATGAAAGCATGATGCATGATAATCATTCCTAGATATTTTATGACTAGTAGATCAGTTGCATCCTCCAAATCAAACCATGCATCTACAGCTTCAGCCTTATACTTGGAAACATAATCATCATCAATCTGCAAATCAACAGGTAGTACGATTTCCTCTTGCTTTGGAGAAGGAAGAGTTTCCAAGAATTCTTTGGGATCTAGGAAATTATAGGACTGAATTTGAGAATCCACAAGTTCAACCTCCCTTTCGAGTTTTTCAGCCAACAGCTCGAGAACACAAATTATACTTTCGTGAGAATAATTTTTCGATTTCCAACAATGAAACAAGGCTGTTAACGGAACTTCATCAATTTGAAAATCTACTAACTCATCCCTGAAATCTTTTATAGCTTCATAATACATAGGATTTTCCACATACCTTGTCATCTTGAAGCATCATCAAGGCTCTGAAATCTGGATTCTTCAGCAGTGAAGTCGCTTGCAATCTTTGAAGCTTGGGATCTTGAACAATGGAGTCGCCAGGTGAAAGGTACATCCTTCCTGTGTTTTTCTTCTGTTCACCATCAGAAGTCAAAACTGAACTTGAAGTGCAGCTCTGGAGAAGGGTCCCCAGCGGAGTCGCCAAAAATGTTAGCGCTCTGTAAATTGCCTAAGGCTGCTGAGGCAATCACAGAGGTAACCTCGAACCGCTTCGAGTCTTGGATCTAGCCCTCCAAGACTCAGAGAGGGATCTCTCTTTTAGATTTAGCTTGGTTTGTAGGGATGGATTTTAGCCTAGCTATAAAGTATAGGGTTTTGGTTTTGGTTTTTAAATGGTCAATTTGGGACAGCAAGGAAAGCCATTGGGCAAATGGGGTCTGCGCTTTAAACAAGGTGATTTAATTCTCAGATTTGGACAAAGTCATTTCATAGGCAAGGTAGCAGCAATATTGGATTGAATCAAGTTATGATGGCATCGGTTTAAGGAAGAAAAAGATGAGGGAAAAGACAGGCAAAGGAACAGCTAAGAATTCCTAAACTAGCCTTTTAGAAGATAAACACAGAGATTACCACAAGCTGAGAGGCAGAGTATCAGCTGATAAATTCTACCCCTATTACTTTCCTTCTGGTAATAAGAACTGAAAACAAATTGTAAAGAAGATAGGAAAAACTTTAACAAAGAAAAACTCCACCAATATCACCACACAAGAATCCTGTAAAAGAAGCAGACCCATTACTGATCATTCATTAAAAAAAATACAGAGACATTCTCTRGCTAAAACACAGCCCTCAGCTCCARCAAAGGAAAATAAAGCTACAGACCTCTCACACAGGTCTAAACAATAAAAACCAATACTTTACTGTTAGAACCTCTCTCCTATTCTGCCCAGTCGAACCTCTCTTAGTCTTTTACAAGTGTATAAATACAAAAATTTGCCTCAGCCTTCCCAAGATTCGGGCTCTACCTCTGTTTTCTAAAAATAGAAAATAGTTACAAAGGTTTACACATGTCAATTCTCTCTTAAACAGATCACAACAGTAAATTAAAGGGGAACTAGATTTGATATTTGCTGCTCGACATTTGGAGTTTGTTGAGGTTTACTGGTAGCTAGAGAATCGATGCTCCAACTACTATCTGAAATATGGGAAAACTATGCCACCTGTGCTCTGATATGCCAGGTGTTCCTTGTAGAAGAACTTCCTGCTTGCCATCTACTTCCATCTGCTTCGCTTTATGCCTTTGGCTGCCATCTGCCTTTGAAACGCCACTACAAAACAATGATGATCTGCCACCTGTGTAACTTGTTACCTAAAAATGTGGACATCAAGTTGAAGTCGGGTTCCCTGTTGGCCACTATCCTCATAGACAACTAAACATTTTCAATCATAGAGAGCTAAAGCCTTGCTATCATTCATAACAACCTCATAATAAGTGACAATAACAGGGAATGCTGGACCCACTGATATGCGTCATGCCTGGAAAACAGGATTTCCACCTTTAGCAATTGTGCCTTGCCAACAAATATTTTTCTCAGCACCTCCATAATGCTCTCCATGGCATCGTAAACTTGGAGTTCTAGCAGAAGATATGGGTGAAATAAGACATGGACCAACCAAAAACTGATCACTGCCATTTAAATGTGATCCTAGATTTCCACTCTGACCCATAACTTGATTGTCACTGACAGTATTAGCATACCCTGAAAATCCTCTATAGGGTTGTGGCCTAATAGCCACTTCAATTGGTGTTCTGGCATCCGAAGGTCCTGTGTTCGCATAAGTGTCATCAATTCTTGGCTTTTTAATTCCCTCTGTGTAGCATTTGCATCGAACCCATCCCTAGCACTTGATAGGGGCCTAACAGAACCTAGACCTGTTGTTGTAAGAGGGGATGGTTTGCCCCAACCACCAGGCCTAGGACCATTTACGTTGACATCCAGAAATTATGAAACATCTCTGGCCTTGATAATGAAATTCTTCTTTCAGTTGCATAGTGCTCGTGACTGCAGAAGAGAGGACAATAAAAATGGCAAGGATGGAGCTCGGGTGCAAAATCTGAATGGCCTTCCAGAGGTACTGTCTTGTACTTTCAAAAATGCATTCACTTCAGCTAAAACTTTTGATGAAAAGCATGATAATGATAACTAAGGTTTCCCAACCCTGCCCATTGGGTAACACACTTTGACTTGCCCTGTTCATAGACTGATCTGATCATTACCAGTAGAGGAGTCAAATTTAAAATGGGGTTTAACATCAACGGGCACATTTCTTCTTCAACCACATATTTCTCTTCCATATTTTCATCAGTGGAGACAAAAAGTTTGTTTTTGTTTTAGAATTCCTATCTACCTCTCCTATAGTATATGGATCAACAGTGAAAGCTTCAGGCTGTGAGATTCTATCGTGAGATTTCTCACTCACATCTGTATGTGTCTCATTTGTTCTAGGTTATTGAAAACCATGACCTTTATGAGCGCCCTGCAGCTTGACATTAGAATCCCCTAATATCCTTTTATAGCAGTCGCTTGAAGATGAGCCACCGGTAAATCCTCTGTCTCATTTTGTTTATCATCCAGTCCTTCCTTTGTACAATGAAGAACATCGTCCTCATTGACCCAATCCTGCTTCACTCTCAGCCTTTTCAAAGTCCTGGCTCTAAAAATATTCAATCTTTTCTTTTGTAATTGGTCTGAGTTTCTTTGTCAAGTTCTCTGGCTTCTTCAGGAAGCTATGCATGGCGAGGGCGTACTCGAGAACCAGCCTCATCAATGAGATCAATAGCTTTGTCAGAAGGAAACGATCACTGATAGATCGATACGACAACTTTGCAACTGCCATCAAAACCTCATCAGTTATACAAACACCTCCAGCCTTCTGGGACACTATCATAAACTGTTGGCACTTATCCAGGTGCCAGTTCTACTGCTCTACTAACACCCTGCATAGTTTCTGTAATAAACCCTGTAACACACCTAGTGGTTCCAAACTCAATAATATCTTGAACATCTTTAGCATAGTGTGGCCCATCAGAGCCAATAGGGTCGACTGCATAATGCACTCCACTCGGGCAGTGCCAGTAAGATTCGTATTCTCTCTGTGAGGAAGGTGTTGGAAACTGACTGTATCTCTATGCTTCTTTGCGAATCCAAAATCAGTGATGTAAACCTGACTTGCTCGCCTACCAAGACCCATGAGAAAGTTATCGGGCTTGATATCCTTGTGTAGACGCCGAGACACACTGCCAGATTCGTTTGCAGCATTATCACCATCATACTCATCAAAATCCGCTGTCGATCTGAGCCAGAATAGCAATTGAGGGTATCCGGGTAGTGCCCTTTGGACCAGATACATGTTGTTGGACACCTGTACAGTAACCTCGGGGCACGATCTCCACAACCTATGGCGTATCAGAACCTGGACTTGCACACGTCGACTGGCGTTGTCTCGCTAATACTTGACACATAAATTCTGGTCGACACCTGTGCGTAGGGTTGAAAAGATGTATTTTATATATTTTTTAATTTCCTGCGAGCGATATCCCACATCCATGCCTTGAACTGAACTTTAGGTAATTATATTAACCAATAGTTATAGGTTGTGTCAATGAAATGAGCCCGAGGCTTGGGCTTTGGGGTTTGGTGTTTGCGCTATGCTGGCGCTGCTTTATGTGTTTGTTGTTGGTGTATTGAATGGTGTTTATCCCTTGGTGTCGAGCATTAGGAGGATGGCCTAGGCCAATAATATTTTTGGCAAAAAATATTAGTCATTTTTTCATAAAACTCTGCATAGAAGCAAAAGGCCGAGGGGCCATTTTTAATTTTGTCAAATTCACCACATTTTGGCGAACAAACCAACTTTGTCTTTGCTCACCAGTATTAAACTTTTACTATTTCGAACCAACTCCACCACTTTTTTGCTAGAAAATACACCGAAACTCACTTTGAAGCTTGTGCGCAAGGACTCGTCTTATGCTTGGTCAGTGTCGGGTGCTTTCCGCCACCTTCACCATGTGTCATGAGTGAACAAATATGCCTAAAAAGATAAATATCATTCAGAACACTGATCCCCTATTCCATAGGTTTCTAACAGGAGGGTCAGATACAGGAAGATATGCAGGGATATGCAGCTTGGTGCATATCATCGTAGCAACAGATTCAAGATGGGTAGTAATGTCTTGTTTGAGATCGTCATTGAGTACCGCAATAGAGGAGTCTATGGAGGAATGCATCCTTTGATTTATGGTGGAAATATTGGCACTAAACTGTTGCACTTCTTTTTGGGTTTATGTGAAATTAGAGTGCAAGGTAGTGAAGCGAGCTTCCAAGGCTTGGCTATGGGTATGGGTCATGATGACGAGGGAACATGAAAAGGGGCGGGTGGGACCACACAGAAAATGGGTTATGGAGGAAGTATATCACAACGATCATGGAAATGAGTGGAATCCAATGGGGTAAAGCTGAAATAAGGGTGTTGGAAGGGGGCTGGGTCCACAAGAAAAAACATTGTTGAAAAATGATAGGTATGATTGGGATAAGGGAGAAGAGAGAAATCCAACGAAATACGTCTCAAATAATGGTGCCAACAGGATCTAGACTATGGAGTTATACTCCAATATGAAGAATACTACAGTGATGAAATGCCCAAATGGTTAATAAGAAGAAATGTGTAGAAATTTCTCAACTCGAATGCTGGAGACACAGTTGTGCCGCAATAGATTTTGTCTATTCTGTTTTTGGTTCCATCCCAAGGGTTAGCTATTCAAGGGTTCTACAGACAAGGGTTTGCCCTGTGCTATAGCTCTTT
>JASDQU010244796.1:91036-124474 GCA_032191745.1 Picea mariana | reverse complement strand
CTCAGGACAGATAGCGTTTTATGTGCACAGAGACCCTGTAGGGGCACAGGAGTTAAAGAATCCTTCAAGGGTTCAAAGATAAAAGCTCAGGAGGAGTAGTGCTTTAGGTGCACAGAGTGTAACTGCAAGGAGTGCAGAAACCGCATAACTCTTTGAAGAGTTCAAGGTTCCCAAAGCTCAGTAGGGGTATCGTTTTCATATATGCATGGGAGGACTCAAGTCGAAGAGTTTGCAAAGAAGAAAGGGAGCAAAGGTTGAGGCCTTTGGCTTTTGGAAATTCTTCCAAGTCTGGGAAGAAAAGCACTGAAACTCAGGAGGAGGCATAGCAGCCGTCCGATTAGACTGGGAAAGAGATATGGACCATTGGTTTTCACGTCCAGGAGGTAGTGCAACAGAGGAGCGTGCAAAAGAAATCAATCTGAATTGTTAGATCTCGATCGAATCACCCGTCAGTCGTCGGATCTGACAGAAGTTGCACGAGGTTTAACTTCATGAACAGGAGGGTGAAAGTCCTGAAAGAGTTGGCTTATCAGGATATCGGAGGTCCTGAGGATGAGAAGTTAGGACACTCAACATCAAAAGTCTCGAAACAACGAATTTGATCTAAGTCGTCCGTCTGAGGAAGGACGCGTGTCACATGATCATCCAATTCAGAGATCCGAACACCAGGACTCACATAGGTGAGTGCTTTTGACTTTGCATCTGGTGATGTCCCGAGAATATATCTGAGCCGTCCATCAGTTGGGACACGTGGTGGAGACTCGAGATTTCAAAAATCAGGATATCGAAAGTCTCGATGACAGGAGATTGGGAATCTCCACGATGAAAACCCTGAAACAGATCTGAGTTTTCCATGAGTTGGGACACTTGGCATAGATTGGGAGCCATCGGCATTTCGGAGTTCGAAACTTCGGGAGTTCTGAGGGTAAATACCCATAGGCATTTCGGTGTTCGAAAGCCTGAAATCACGAAGTGACGAGGACCGTCCATCTTGAAGGGACGTGTGGTAGAAATCGAGACCTTTCGAAAAATTCCCGAAAGTGGAGAGTCCATCGGCATATCGGGATTCGACGGATCACAAATCCGGAGGACACGAACCACTTACATTTTGGAAATGCGAAGTCTGAAACCCCGATAAGGAGGGAAGTTCTGTTGTGGGGCCAACTATCATCATACCAGGAAATTGAAATTCGAGAGATCGGGAGAATCGAAGACAAATGCATTTCGGTATTTGAAACCCTAAAGTCCCGAGGGAGATCCAGAGTCGTTGGTTTAGTAGACAATCACGGTCATTGACCGTGTTGACGCCGAGAAGGGGAGAGTCCATCGAAATTTTGGAATTTGGCATTTCGGGAGTTCCAAGGACAAGAAGTCGAAGCATTTCAGCATTGAAAACCCCGAAATCGCGAAGCGGCGGGAACCATATATCATAGGAGGAAGCATGGCAACAATCGAGGTTTTCAGGAAAAACCCCGAAAGGAAAGGAATTTTTGGAAATCAGGAGTTGGTCTTTCGGGAGTTAAGGGAATAGGAGGTCAGACTTTCGAATAAGGAAATCCTGAAAAAGATAAGACTGCAGTCTTATGAGGACTGGTCACATGGACTAGAGCATAGCCAGACGGGGCTAAGGTGAGAAGGGGCTCTTGCGAGGTTAAGTGTTGAAAGACATAGAGCCGTGGTCCTATGAGATGGTGGTCACATGGACCAGAATATAGCCCAGGGGGCTAATGATGAAAGGAAGTCATATCGGCACATCGAGATTCGGAGAATCGGGAATCCTGAGGACAGATGCGTTTTGGCATTTGAAAGATCGAAACCCTGAAATGGACTGTGGTCATATAGAGGAAGGTCATGTGGGCCAAGTCTTAGCCCTTAGGGCTAGTTGCCAAAAAAGGGTGTTTCGGAGAATCAGAGATTTGGTGATCGAGGAATCAAGAGAACAAGGAATTCTCGACATCGGGGATCAAAGAATCCCGAAACCCAGAATTCAAGTTGGGGAAATCCACGATTGAGTATAGAAGATCATGCAGAGGAAGAAAGGACCTGTGGATCGTTGTGAGCAGTGATTCCTGCGAGAATCGAAAGAGTCAATTTTGGCTCACTTGGTGATTGAACGATCCTGTGAGCAGACTATTGGTAGTGTCTGCATCAAGTCTCTCAACAAGTCATTCAAGTTACCAACCCATGAAGCTTTACTCGGCCTGTGCACACTTTGCATAGCTCTTGTGCCTAGTTGCACTTTTGAGGAAATGAGGACAATTGTTATCTCTCCTGAGTTTTCAAAGATAAAATATGGCTTCTGTCAACACACCCCTTGCGGACAAACTCCACTGCACTCCTTGCAGGAATTTTACTCACTCAGACAGAGAAACAATTGAAACTCATTTCTTACTCTTCTTCTCAGATTTCAAACATTTAACAAGAAATCATTCATACATAGCATAAAGCAATTGCATGATAGAAAGAGTAAATCATTCATGAGCATAACATTCACTAATACATACACATAAAATATTTGAACACCATGAGTCTGAATCAAAGCCCTTTTTGTATTAATCCAGAACTTCTGTACATGGAATTCATCTATACAGCTCTCTGCTTCTTCTCTTCTTATGTTATATGCTCACAATTGACATAATCCTATTACAATACACAATGAGGGTGTCTATATCCCGTTTCCCTCTTGCACTCTAAAACTATCTAATCTACGCATTAAATTTTATCTACTTGCATTAACTATTATAAATGCCTTCTACCTACTATGGATGAGAGTGGATCGCTCAAGGTCCTTTTACATTATACAAGTGTGCCTCCACTTGATGACTTAATTAATGTTTCAAGACATTTTCAAAATTTGCGCTAGGTGCTTTTCCAGCTATCTTTTATCTTTGCGCTGGCTCGCTTGAGATGCTCCTGCATCACTAGTACAACATCTGCACCACCCATGGGTATAGCAATCATTGGACTATTCATTACATATTCCCCCATAGTAAGACTGATCTTATTGCATTTTCCTGAGCAATTGATAGTTCCTTCATTGAGATCTTTGGCTAATTTATAGTGAATGAAATTATGAGTACTGCCAGAATCAATTAGGACTATTACCTTTTTCTTTTTGATGTATCCTTCGATCTTGAGGGTATTAATAGACTTAATATTGTTTAAGCACAATAACAACTGATTCACCCCCCCTCTCAGTTGTCTTAGTAATTTCAACAAAAAGTAATTTGGGTAATTTAGGTCTTCCTCCTCCAAGAATTTTTTGTTGAAATTACTAAGACAACTGAGAGGGGGGGTGAATCAGTTGTTATTGTGCTTAAACAATTTTAAGTTTAATATTGAGTGGTTTTATCACGCTCTATTTTTGTAATTAGTAAATCGTCTTGGGATTTGATCCTATTTTAGAAGATAGGATGCTTAGTTTGACTGAACTCTTTAAATACTTCAGATTTTTGTAATGAAGGCATCTTTGCCTGGGGTTCAAAGATGGACAATTAATTCCCAAACTTGAATGGAACAACGGTATGCATTTTAGATTTAGCTTCTTGTAAATGATGTTTTCATTCATGTTTTGTTTATCCTGATAAACTGATAGTTTTTTGATAGCTTTAGACTTCACAATCTGTTATGTTTTTGGGATAATACTTTTCAAAATATCGTCCATATTTGATGCTTCAGATATTAAACAGAGTGATCATTTATTCAACTCAAATGACAATATTTCTCTATAAGTTTTAGTTGAATGATTAAATGCACGTTGTTACAATTAGATTTATCTCAAATGTAATTTCTTGAAATCATAAGATCACAGCAACTATTTGCATAATTCATTATGTTATTAAAACTCAACTGCCAACACATTGTTCTGCATTTATTCAGAATAGTTTTAAGGTTCATTGCAGGTTTCCCTCTTGGGCAAGGTGGTTGGATGTTCTCTAATCGTATAGATGTTTGGATGCATATCATTAACTCACTAACAGGTTAGCTCATTTATGTTTTTCTGTCGTTTATTCATCACTGAAACTCGAATATATGGTCTGGCTTTTGATCATCCACATATTTATGTTTCGTAATATTTTTCTTATTAGTTTAGATTGTTAAAGAAAAAATGAAAAAATATCTTATGTTCTTTCTTTATCTTCTTTTTCAAAGTAGTCATTTTTTCACATTGAGTTTTGTAAGTTTAGATTAAAACTTGCAGTGTGTATATCATGTACATAAATAAGATAAGTAAATGTGTTATTTAATAGATCTACAATAGTTACGTCATACTTATGTACAGATACATATAGTAATTAGTAATCAGTTAGTTATTTCATTCTTTTATTTGTTTCTTTAGGACTTTTAGATTGGCTAATGGAGCCATTAAACCCGTCAGGATGAGTTATACCAAACGGATTGGGTTATTTAGACAACCCCAGACTGGACTCGTTCTTGCAATTGACAGACGATCAATTTTTCCCATCAATAGGACCCTTCTCTCATGAATGTTTCTTTGGGAAAAAAAAATTGTATGGTGTTTTGTCTCAGGGGAGAATGAATGGTGGAAAAGTGCCCTCCTCTCTAGATACTTCAACCACTCTAGACTCTGATTTCTTCATGTTCCTATTTCAAATTCCAAAGGATTTCCAATATGGAAACTCATTAAAGAAGTTTATCCTTTAATTCAATCCCAAATTTCCTGGCTACTATGAAATGGGGATTCCATTAATTTATGGACTAATAGTATCATGGGTAATTCTCCATTGGGAAATAATAAGGACCTATATTCTTTGAAGGATTGGGGTGCTAGAAATGGACCCGGTGTTGGTTGTCGAGCCTCATTGTCTTCCTAATTCATAGGTCTTGTTTCAGCCACGTTTGGACCCCATTTCCTAACGTGGGTTGTGGGTGGGATTTCCCCCCACAAATGAATTTAGGGGAGTCCATGGGGGGTGAAGACACTTTATGGAGCTCCCCCCTGGTGGGGGTTCAGGAGCAGCGCCTCTGAAGAGACTTGTTGGRGAAAATTGCCTTGTAAAATATTGTAATTTCATTGTCAATATGGACCATTCATTATAAGATCATAGAGATTATGGTATAAGTGATGTTAAGGATAATTTCCCTATAAGGAAACCCTCTTTTATGAGGAATTGTATTGCGGCTGTGAGTTAGAGAGAATATTGTATTATGAGAYAGGAGACTATGAGATAAAGAAGAGGAAGTTACARCGAGAGTGTTGTAGGTTGTATACCTTCATTTGTTGGATAATAATAAAAAAAGGACTAGAAATTTCTCCGGAGGACGTAGCTGACATCAGGTGAACCATGTATATCCGTGTCTCTTTTTTATTGTGTAGATTCTATGTTTTATTTATGCATATGTTTTATTTTATTTCTCTACGATCCTCTCTTTTATAATACTCAACAAGTTGTCATACCTCTCAGTCTGGGAAAATAATGGAAAGTGGAAAGGTTGGAGGAAAATTTCCCCTCCTGAGCATATGGGTCCCTTGGGAATTAATATTTTCCACCTCCTTCCAGGAGGTTCACCGATCGATTCTCACTAAAATGATGAATGTAGTTGGGTCTCTAAATGATATTTGTTTAAATATGGATTCCATTAACCTCTATYAGGAATATCTAAATATCCTTGATCGAAGATATGGGCTCATATTTGGGAAGTTGAATCCCTCCCTAAGATTAATTATTTATGTTTGGTTATGATCCATGTAAAATTATTAACAACAAAAAATTTGCAAAAAAGAGGAATAGTTGTACCTTCAAGATGTGTTCTCTACAAAATAGCCAGTGAATCAACACATCACCTCTTCTTTGATTGTGATTTATCAAAGAAATTCTAGGGCCTCCTATACAAAAGTATGCAATCACGACACATATTTCCCTCTAATTGGAATGTCATGTTCTTGCATAGGAAGAAAAGATATTCATGCAATTTCTTCAAAAATACCATACTGGTGCGACTCTGAAAAGTTGTTCCAAAACTTATTTGTTGGGAACTCTGGATAGCAAGAAATAAATAAATATTCCAAGACATATATCTCCTTGCCACCAGAGTCCACTATTTGTCCTGGAGTCTTTTATCTAAAACCATATGTGCCAAAGAACGTAACCTAGAATCCCTCGAGGGCCTAGATCATGCAAATAAAGAGTGAGTAAATGGTATCCTTAGCTGCATATATTTTTAGCTTTCGACACCCTCTWATGTCCCCTCAAAAAAACCACAGTGGAAACTTGAGCTTATCGAACATACTTTACAACTTGGAGACATGAGCAGGGAAAAAAAATAAAAAATTATGGGGCATCAAAATGAAATCCAAGGGTGGCATGTGCAGGGGGGATTATATTTTATTCTGATGGAGAAGAGCTATCACATTTCGCATGGGGACTTGGCCACACATTTTGTAGTCTATATTGGATTAAAACTCATCAGAGTAAACCCAGGAGTTGATATTTCTGTAATAGGAGACTCAGAGTTGATTGTCAAAGGATTGTGAAGGCTAAGAAAACATGATCACCCGAGTCTCTATCAGATCTATCAAAGGATTGAAAACAATGAGCGTAATTTCCATTTGGTAGAATATTACCACATCCTTCATCATCAAAATGGTCATGTCGACACTCTTGCTAAAGAAGATAAACAACTTGAACAAGGGCTCATAAGAACAAATGAAATTCCTTCCTCCATACATTTACMTTTGGATTATGCATAGACTCAAAAATTTGGTGGTCGATTTGACCTTCCATTTTTCAATCATTGAACATATGAGCATTGATGGATGCCTTGCCTCCACTAGATTCCACCCTCGAGCAAATCAAGGCACTTCGCACATTCCTTGGATTTCCCTAATGTTGGATTTTATTTGGACCATGACATCCTCACTGCATGAATATGGGACTTCTCCTCTGCATTCAATTAAGCCATCTTTCATGATCATTCTCATCCACTTCTTCATGCACTCACACATGGGCACTCACCCAAGTATCTTCAGTATGGTTTCATGGTTATTTTCTCTTCCTCCCTTTGGTTACAATATTCTCATGCCCCTTGTGTACTCATTGTCAAGAAGGTAAGGGAGAACGCTCGATGGCAGGTCCCAATTAGTCATACTCTCATTTGGTGTAGTGTTTCTAACGAGTATGTGGACCTTGTTTTCGCTTATAATTAAAAGAATAAAAAGGGGTAAGAAATCGGACTTTCACCCAAATAATTATAATTAATCCTATGACTAATCTAAATGAAACAAAACTAATATAATTTAACTAATTCTAATATATCCTGGGAGAAAAAATAATAGAATGAGTACATTGAAATATAATATTATCAGAACCAGAAATAGTTCATGTGTGCTAACGAAAAGTGATAACAACATTGCTACATATAAATAGACAATTAGTTGTACAATGCATTCATATCATTGATTATGTACTCATAAGGAAACATATGATAGCATAAGAAAATAAAGCAAAGTGAACAAATAGTTCATACAATATAATTCTATGCTACTCAAGAATAATACAAATGCACAAAGAATAGTCTCATATACATTCATCAAAGACACAAATTTCTGAAATGCCTCTTGCTCTTTATTCCCTCGGTAGTAATAGTACCATCTTTCGCTTACAAAGGGGGAAAGTCCCATTTACATTCAACCAACTCTCTTTTATAAAACAAGAGAGACTCTTCAGCTCTCATGGATGTTCATTTCATTTTATCCCAATTTATTTTTTACATTTTGAATTTTTTTCATATTTTCAAAAATGAATAGGTAGGGGTTATGAACAGAAGTTTGAGAGTCTCCTGGGAGGTTATTTTCTCCCTCAGAAAGCTCATTAATTTCATTCATTCACATATATTAGTATATCTTCCTATTGACGTCGTATTATATATTACTTGATTCATTCTGGGTGTTTCTATCTTTATCCTGCTGATTAATATCTTTTGATATTCTTCTCCTCTATCTCAGATTTCCATTGAGTTATTATTGGTCCAATTTCATTACATATAGCTTGAGATATGATTGTTTGAAGTCTGCATAGCCTGGTATTCAACCAAATTCGGGTTTGATCCATATTTTACGAGTAGAACAAAATGAATATAGATTATTGTCAAAAGATGCTTAACAAATAATAATAGATATACAATGAAATTGGTTTCTATTCAATAAGGAAATAAGTTGAAACTGTAAAATGCAGCGGAAAATAAGCTTGCTAGAATGGTGGCGGCTTATCTATACGAAGAGATGTGACAGTTGCACTCATTTTCTAGAAGAAGATTACAATGAGGCTATCAAGGCCTTTTTACAACAAACAAGAATGTCAAAAACCCTAGACATCCAAAAACCTAACCCTAGGAGATGAAGTGCCAAAAGTCATGTGGGCCCCGTTTGGGTAAGTTAGTACATAAACTTCTCGGGTTGTAACTTTTTCATATGATCTCCATTTTAGGCACACGATAGCCCATTGGAAAGGTCTATCTAAGGACTACACATGTTTCTTGTGGCCCCAGAATTCAGGGACCTGAAAGCTAGGAAAACCTATTGAACTGGAAAACTTCCAAAATGATCCAGTTGGAATAGGTGGGAGGTCACCGACATCCATCTGGATCAATCCTCCCCCATTTGGAAGAAATGGTATCCATTGCGTCGAGTGCCCCCATTAGATGAGGAAATTTCTACTAAATTTGGCCCTGAGCCACTTGCCTTGGTGTAGGAGTTGCGCTACTTTGACAACTCGATAAAGATGGATCCTTTGTTGGAAAGTTTCCTTGACCTGTTTGTCCAAAATATGATCACTCGATGCCTTTTGTATGCAGTTGGGGTTGAACTTTGTTTATGTCAGCTATTCTTCTATCTTTTTGGTGTCCAATAATGGTGGGAAATAAGGTTGAAGAAGATCCACGTTGAACACTAGGTGCAGTCCAAGGAAAGGAGTAATGTCGAGCTCAAAAGCATTACCACCCACAGCCTTGGTGATGGTGTACGACCCATAATCGAGTGGGCGAAGCTTCCAATGGGGTCYGGTAAGGCGTTCTTTCTGCAAATGTAACCAAACTTTGTCGCCCACCTGAAACTTATGTGGCACCCGGTGTTGATCATGGTGYTGCTTGTACTTGTCATTAGACTTATGTAGGATATCCTAAACCTATTGGTGGATCTGTTGGCTCCTCTCAATGAACCGGGTGACTTTGTCATCCTTAGTTGGACCAGGAGCTGAGTCGGTYGAGGTGACTGCAAGGGGTATTGAAACATCTATGGGACCCAATGGTTGGAATCCCAACCCCACCTGAAAGGGTTGTGACCATTTGAGCTATGCAAGGCTCGGTTGTAGTTATGATGGACATAAGACTCCCATCCCATGTGCAAGGGTTCTTGGATTTATACATGTGCAGGATATGCATGATAATTCAATTAATGACCTCGGTTTGGCCATATATCTGGGGGTGGAAGGCCATGGATTTGTTGAGCTTGGTGTCCAGCAGTGACCAGAGGCTCGACCAGAATGTGCTGAGAAATATACTCTTCTGATCTGAGACAATGGTTTGTGGGATTCCAAAATGTACCTAGACTCGTTCAAAAAAGAGCTTGGCAGTGGCCTTTGTTGTGATGCTCTTCTTGCAGGTGGCCATAATCGCCATCTTAGAAAAGTGATCAACAACCACAAAAACATAGTCATTTCCCCTCTTGGTGGATGGGAGGCCCGAMAGGTATCCATGGAGATGGATTCCCATGGCCTGTCAGGTGTAGTAAGAGGGGTGTATAGGCTCTRTTTCTCAGTGGTTGGTTTGGCTATAGCGCAGGCAGTGCAGGACCTGATATAATTGTTAACATCCTATCAAATTTTCTTTCAGTAGAAATTTTTCTATGCCATTACCACTATCTTTTCGATTCCAAAGTGTCCTGCCACCTAATTGTATTGGGATTCCCAGATCATCTTCGCTCGCTTGCTTGATGGATCGCAGATATGATCCAAACGACATAGCAACCCATCCTGAAGATAGAAATTAGCAACAACTATGTTTGCGCCCAACATTTGGTAGGTGGTGGGGAAGTCCAGGTTTGTCTCATAGAGTTGGGGCCATCCAGAGGTCTCATGGTCGCAAGAGTCTAGCACCGTGGTGAGTGTCATGATTGGCGGTCTACTGAGGCAATCAGCAACGTGGTTGGTGCTTCATGTTTTATAATTGATGTTGAGGTGGAATTGTTGCAAGTATGTGGACCACTTCTGATGGTGGTCATTTTGCAATTTGCCTTGCGTTTGCATGAACTACAATAGCTTATGATCAGTGTGGATGATTGTCTCCTTCCCAAGAATGTAATGTCTCCATTGGTGACATGCTTGCACAATGGAGTACATTTCTTTGTCGTAAGTAGGGTATTCACTGAAAGCATTTGATAGTTTCTCACTATGATAGGCCACAGGGTGGTCATGCTAATTCATAACGACACCCACAACATAGTCTGAAGCATGTGTCTCAATCTCAAAGGGTTGTTGCAGGTCTGATAGTGAAAGTACTAGGGATGAGCACAAGCGCTGCTTCAAATCATCGAATTATTCTTGTTGGGACCGGCCCCACACAAATTTCACCTTACAACCACCCTTGGTTACTTGGATGAGTGCCCATGCAATATGGGAGAATCCCAACATGAACCTACGATAGAAATTGGCAAGGCCCAAGAAGCCCTGAAGCTCAGTGAGTGTGGTTGGGGCTGGCCAATCACGGATGACTTAGATCTTGGTTGGATCCACATGTACACCATGTTGATGAATGATGTAGCCCAGGTAATGGACCCTGTCCATGCCGAAGAAGCATTTTTCCAATTTGGTGTATAGCTTGTGTTGCCGCAGGGTGTGCTAAACCTGTTGAATATGCTGAAAGTGTTTTTCCCAAGTCTTGTTGTAAATGAGAATGTCATCCAAATACACCACTACAAAAGTATTGGTGAATGGTCGCAGGATATCGTCCATCATCCTCATGAAAGTGGATGGAGCATTTTTCAAGCCAAAGGGCATGACCAACCATTCGAAAATACCTTCCTTTGACTTGAAGGTGGTCTTCCATACATCTGTCTATTCTATCGAGACTTGGTGGTAGCCAAACTTTAGATCAATCTTACAGTTTCTTACTAAATTATTTGGCCCCCATGAGTTTATCAAGGAGTTCGTCGATTCAAGGAATCAGGACCCAGGTACTAGTTTCTGACTGTGATTTTATTTAGGGCCCGGTAATCAATGCAGAGTCACCAGGTTCCATCTTTCTTCTATACCCACACGATTGGGATCCCGCAAGGTAATGAGCTGAGATGTATGTGTCCCTTGTGGAGTAGTTCTTGGATCTGTTAGTTGATCTCCTCATTCTCTAAAAGAGAGCAGTTGTAGAATCGACCATTGGGAAGCAGTGCGTCGAGGGTCAGATCGATGGGGTGCTTGACCTAATAGTGTAGAGGTACCCCGGTAGGTGAGGAGAAGATATCTTAGTATTCTTCCATGACCTTATCCACTTGCTTCTGCTATGTGGAGAGGTCGACCGTGGAGACCCTGGATGTGGTTGYGATMTTTTTTTCATTCTGAGAGAGAATCATGAAGAAGACAAACTTCCCTATCTGAGTGATGACCTTCCTGCATTTCTTGGCAGAGATCAAGGAAATAGCACTAGGTGGGACTGCCTTYGGTATCCTATACAATTTCTTGTTCAAAGTAATAATAACATTGCGAGGCCTAGACTCATATACAACATTGCATTTCCATAAACATGGTTGTCCCCAAAGAAAATTACAAACTTCGAGAGGGGAAACATCACACAATACCTTGTCTTTGAAGGGCTTGATTTCATATGACAGGTGACATTGTTGGTTGACGCGGATGTCTCTTCCTTGGCGGAGCCATCCGATGGTGTAGGGATGCGGGTGCGGCATTGTCAGTAGGGCGAGTCACTTGACAACCTCTGTTGAGATGAGGTTATTCTTGCTACCGCTATCAACGATGAAGTGCAGCGAGGTACCCTTCACCCACATCTGTGAATGAAAAGGGAACTCACCTTCCTCTCGCTCGTATGGTTCACCAGGCTGGAGCTTGGTGGTAGAAATTGCAACATTGGGTTTTGCATCAATAATCTATCTCCCCCTTTCTGGTTTTGACTGAGATTCTGAACCCGCATCTAATTCATAGGCTTTCACCTCAGCCACCAGCAACTTCTTTGAATGACAATCAACAGTGTTATGTCAGGGGCTCTTATGGAAGTTGCACCACTTCCCAACATATTTCTTTGTCTTTTCAGTGTCCTTATTTGCTTGTGGCATGGACTAGTTGTCCTAAGGTAGTCCGTATTTTCTCTATCCTTTGTTCTATGGGTTGCGGCTTCTATTTCCTAGATTTTTCTATGAGGGGTTCCGAGGCCCAAATTTCTCCATCTTTTGTTTGAACTTCTGCTCGATTTTGATAGCATATAGGTAGGCCGCGCCCAAGGATGAGATGTCCATAAACTCAATTTAACCCTGGATTTATATATGCAGACCTTTGCGATACTTGAGCACCAGATGTCGCTCAGAATCTTTGATACTCAGCTTTTTCCACAAGGTATGGAAGATATTTGTGAGCTCAGGCACTGCTTGGTCTCTTTCTTGCCACAATGTGGTCCATTTTGTATACAGGTCATCATAACTTCCAACAGGGTAGTATTGTTCCTTTATAGAATCCCTAAAGGACTCCCAAGTGACCATGACTATAAATAATGAGGGTTCCTCTGTTTCCTTCTGCTCACAGAAAGTTTCCCACCAATCTTTGACATGGGGAGCAACTTTGAGGAGTGAAAATGTAATATTTTCTCTATTCGAGAAGTTACGGCCATAAAAATACCCTTCTAGAAGATTCAACCATTTTTCTATAGCATCTTCATCTATCTGACCTTCAAATATAGGAATATCGAAGTTGATTTGTACCTTGAAGGGGGTGACACCTCCGTTTGAGGGAGATGTGTTGCTTGTTGGTAGCCGCCGAAGGATTTGCGTAAAACTATCCATCATCTCGTTCCTCTGTTACGTGAGGGATTCCTTGAGAAACATTTTGAAGGGATCTATTGTCTCGTCATCTTTCTTTTATCCCACCATGAGAGGTCGCTTGGGCGTGCAAGAGATTTTTTCTTCAAGAGAAACAAGCTCGAGACCCAATTCTTTGTACCCTAACCTCATTGGGGACATGCATTAAGAACGACAAGGAGTAGACTGCTCTGATACCACTAATCTAGATTTTATGAGAAGAAAAAAATGAATACATATTATTATCAAAATATCTTAACACAAAATAATAGATATACAGTAAAACCAGTTTCTATTCAATAAGGAAATAAACTAAAACTATAAAATGCAGCGGAAAACAAGCTTGCTAGAATGGTGGTGGCTTATCTCTGAGAAGAGATGTGACGATTGCACTCATTTGGAAGAATAATTTTACAATGAGGCTCTCAAGGAATTTTTTAAATAAACAATAATGTCAAAAACCCTAGACATCCAAAAATCTAACCCTAGGAGATGAAGTGCCAAAAGTCATGTGGACCCCGGTTGGGTAAGTTAGTACAACAACTTCCCGGGGTCGTAAATTTTGCATAGGATCTTCATTTTAGGTGCATGATATCCCATTGGAAAGGTCTATCCGAGGAATACACATTTTTCCTATGGCCTCGGAAGTCAGGGACTCGAAAACTAGGAAAAAACTGTCGAAATGGAAAATTTTCAAAATGAGCCAGTTGGAATAGATGGGAGGCCACCGACATCCCTCTGGATCAGGGTTCCTTCTGTGTTTCACAATTTCAGAAAATTTTCACTCATTATATACTAAAATTTTGTATCCCATCCTATTCCTATCTTTCTCAAATTTCCATCGAGCTATTATGATCCTAATTTCGTTGTCTGTAGCCTTGACTATAGATGTTTGAAGTTTGCACATCCATTTCTGCCTCCAAATCTGTGGTCTGTTGTTTTCTTCATTTTCTAATATCTTATGTCAAATTTATATATTGGAGATCTTTTCCACTATATTCCTATGTCTAGTACCTTTCCAACGAGGTATCATGGACCCAAGTCCGACACCTGTAGCCCAAGTTATGCGCATTTAAATATCGCCATCGGCATCCATCGATCAAGCTTGTGGGTCAATCCTGGTCGTTGATCGTTAACCTACCAAAAAAAAAAAATCCCGCATGCATAAGAGGGTTCAATACTTAGAGATTTAAATGGTTTAACCCCCATAGATGATTTGAAATAAGGACCTGTTTCTTGAAGTATAATTCTAGCTAATTTTCCTTTTTTTAAATCAGGGAAATAATTAAAAAGGAAAAAATACAAAATTATTTACATTAATCTACATTATTTACAATTAACAACAAAATTAAAAAAAAAAAAAAATCCCCTAATCTATATAAAAATTAAAGAAAATTAAAATTAAACTAATCTAATTACCCCAATTAATGTAAAAAGTAAAAATTACTAAAAATAATAATAATTATCCTATCCACTTTTGGATTTGAACATGTGACATCCAAGAAGAAAACGTGTGTTTTTAACCATTAAACTCATTCAAGTTTGTATACATCCTCTACCTAAAAAAAACTAATAATCAATAAAAAAATTCAAAATGAAAATAAAAAATTAAAATAAATAAATAAAAATAAAACAAAATAAAACAAAAACAATTAAAAAATAAAATAAAACAAGAGAAAATAATAATAATAATTCCCCTTCCCCACTAGCATGGACATATTAAAATACTCGTTTAAAAGACAATATATTCAAGGCTTCCCCACTAGCATGGACATATTAAAATACTCGTTTAAAGACAATATATTCGAGGCTTGGTCGTCATGTGGGTTGAAGTAAATCTTGGTAAATTTGGCTATGGTAATTCTCGACGATGAAGCTAACACTCGTGATGACATAGCTTTGAAGGGGATTAAAACAATATTAAAATATTATCACTCCACAATTTTTAATAAATATATTATAATAATCTCCCCAAAAGAATAATAAATAATGCATAGTCAATAATTTTGGTCATTGCGTTGTTCGGTAAGGGAGTGGTAAGAGATAATTCTGACAACGACATTGGCTTTCCATTCTGGCTCACACTCACGACATGCTAGGGTTCCGGTGAGTTAAAACATTAGAATATCCCCTCTTGCTTGTGCACGTTTTTCTATAAATATTGTTAAATCAATATTCAAATAAAACTTGCATGGTCGGGATATCATGTATGGTCGTTGAGATTTTGGTAAGAGAGGTGGAGTTTAGATAAAAGACTCCAAATGATGACCATCAACTCATGAACTTTCCCATGAAGAGTAAGGAAAGTTATATTATAATATTATATAATCATATCATATTATAATATATTAAAGTTTCAAGGCATTGGGAATAACAAAAAAATTTAATAAGATAATAGAATTCCCATGCCATTCAGGAGGAAGAAATTTCTAGAAAATAGGAAATTTAAAAAAATAGGAAATCCTAGAAAATAGAAAGCTCTTCTTAAAATTAAGAAGAAAATTAAGGTGTGTTTTGATCATTGATTTTTCATGGGAAATTTTATAAGGTACATGTAAGGGTCAATAGGGATGGACCTAGGATATTACGTTAGATTTTGGTGGATGAGGGAGAAATTGAAAAAAAAAATCTAAATTAAAACTAAATCAAAAGGAAAAGGAAAAAAAAATTAAATTTACAATGAAAAAAGAAAATAAATAAAAATGAAAATTTCATTTGTTTTTCTTTTTGATTTAGTTTATTTATCATAAATGGTTTTCCCATGTAAAAATGAATTTAACCCATGTAAAATAAATGTTTAATGTAAATTAGTTTGTTGGACACACCTACCACACTTAGAGGGGGGGGGCGTGAATGAGTGTGGGGCTCTTTTTACCAAAACTTCCCTCTTACACAAAACTCATTAGTTAACATTCGACTTTTACTCATTACACATTGTTGTCATTTATAACCAGTTAGATGTGAACATATATCAGCAACATAGATCATCAGTAAGTCATCACCACAAGGAACACAATGAACACAAGATTTATGTACAATTTTCTTTTTATTACAGACTACAATCCTTGGGGGTTTTCGGCAATAACTGAATAGAGTACAACTCTACAAGAGCACCAGCTCCATAATGCTAGTCTCAACTTACACCCTCAACACCAACTTAGATGAGGCAACAATCCTCAACAAATATCAATCTCCAATAGGTACACGACTTGTCAGTAGTGCAACCCGCATATGTACGCGCTCTGGCTCACTACAGCCTGTGTATATATGCAGCCAATATATAAAGCAACCTGCGTATTCCTTCTGAGCTATTAGGGTTTATCCTTTTCATCACATACTCAGATCCCCTGCAACCTACCAGTAGAATTTCTTCTGTCTTCCACCATCTAAACTGACCACCAGCCAGTCACAACACATCCAAGCTCTCCAATAGCTTACTCATGCTCCACAACCAATCAATATGAATGCTAACTCAAGCATGTATAAGAAACTAGTATAGCAGTCATATCACAATTGAATCACAAAAGTACTACTCACTCCATCAACCAACATAAACCACATCACATCAGCCATACCAAGAATGCCCTAAGCAATCACAACACAACAAGCAATACTATCCATCAAGACAATAATGTAACCATACAAGTGTCTCAGTGACAGATCTAAGCCCATAGAATGCAAATCTGGAACCTTCTTCAGTCTTCAACTACCAGTCATCAACTCAAACATAAATCTCCATGATTTTATCCACTGTACGTGCCCTGTCCTCATACATCCTGCGTATGTACACGCCCTGACCCATTACAGCCCACGTACACCTCATAAACTAGGGTTTCTAAAGCTCCAAGACTTTTTTTCGTCAAGATCTCCGATATTGCTGAAACTTTGATGCGTCCATGAGATCCTCCTCATGCTCTCTTTCTCGGAATAGATCTTCAATCATGCTCAAGAGACCCACACCAAAGATGCTCTCACAAGAAGCTCTCCATCAACACTCCAAAAAATAATCTCACAAGAAGCTCTCCATTGATCCACAAAAATGATGATTTACAAGATACCATTGCTATCTTATTTATACTTTCATCCTCTAGGTCATTAACCCATTTCTAGGTCATTTAACCTATTTTCCTTATTTTAGGGTTAACCACTTTCCATAAATAGAAAGTTCTCCAATACTTTATCATTTAAATATTCCTTCTTGATTTTATCACTTCTCTTGACTTTGTCACTTTACTTTATCATTTAAATAATGATTTACAATCCTTTGAGGCACTTTGACTTTTTTGATCGTATGGGGCTTCAAGCCATCATATGGGGGTCCTTTAACTTCGTAGGGACATAACTCTCAAACCGTGAGGAGTTATGTGATATTCCACATACCACCGGAAATAGAATGACAAGCACTATCCATCTAGGATAGTTTCACCAACAAAATCATTGATCTTCTTCTCTTTATTCCACATACAAGCATGGGTTCTCTCAACCATAACGCAACCACAAAGTGTCTTCCCGTGAGGGCTTTCACCATAAGGGGACCACTTTGGAGTTCATCCATTTGTACCATGACGAGAAAATAATGAGTTATCTTTACATCAAACAAACTATGCATCATATATCAATGAATCCATCTTCATCATGTATGAATGACAACTCATTGATCCATCTTCATCTATGCATCATATCAATGATAACATATTCATCGATTGGTTTCGACTTGACATCTATCATTTTCATCAAGGACAATACATATACATTGTTTATCAATCATCAATCAATCAATCCTATCAATCAATCCATTGACGTCAATCAATCAAATGATTGGCATCAATGACAACATGATCCAACAATCTCCCCCTTTGGCATTGATGGCAATACCAACATTGATGTTAACACCAATCATTGATGTCAACATGTAGAGAAGGCATGTTGTACATCTATAGTCATCAATCATATCAATGTGACTATCTCTCCCCATCATTTATGACTATCTCTCCCCATTAAACATCAATCACATCAATGTGACTATCTCTCCCCCTTTGACATCAATGGCGAAGGGTCTTCTCTCCTTGGGGTTGCTCCCCCTGTCTGAATGTCTTTGATCTTCCTCTGAATAATCTCTTCCCTTTTGAACAAGGGATATCACTATGATGTAATGCTGAAGATACATCGCTCATACTCCCCCTGTGACCATCGCTCCCCCTAGAATTATGCATATGTGCTCTTTCTTCAAATATAGGGCTCTTTTCTAGGTATGCATCTGATAAATATCTCCTTCTAGAATCATGGGAAGAAGAATGACTCCCCCTATCTTCAATTGGATCATAGATCAACCATTCTCTCTATGATGATCCTTGGACCTGTTTATGCATCAAATTTGTGCCATACCATCCATCATGAAACAAAATATATGTCAACAATAAAATAGAGAATCATGAACAATATATCAACCAAGTACATCATGTACCAAAATGTGCCCACAATGCACAACACCCATGTACATTAACCATGTACATCAACATCATACAATGTGCCAAAAGAGATCATACATGGAATGTATCAACCACATACCTCTATCAATATGTCAACATGTACATCTACCAATATGCCAACCATGTGCATCCACCAATATGCCAACCATGTGCATCCACCAATATCCCAACCATGTGCATCTACCAATATGCCAACCATGTTTCATCTTGTTATCACACAATTTGTAGCTTAGGTTAAAGGCTAAAGGACAGAGGCCAAACTGGCGTAACAGGAACCTTCCCCACCTAATGTCACCACGATGGGGAGGTTCTTTCTATTTAGGGAGGTTAACCCAGGGGAGACATCCCCGACAACCTGGGGTTTTGAAGAGGCTAAGGTATAAAGTCAAGGTTAAAGTTTCCTCCTCACAGGTTACCACCAAGATCAGAAAGGTCCGGCTAATCAGCCAATAAAGAAGTGTATGCCCAAAGAGAGCACCTGCCTGGAATAAGACAACAATAAAGAATATATGCAGGCTATAATTCAGTGAGTTAGTACTTCATATGACTATCTGATATCAATTAATAAGCAATGTAAAAACAATAGATATTAATGAGGTCAATGTCTTATCAATTAGCTATGAAAAAGCATCAATTCATCAATAGCTATCAAGATGATTATGCTAACAATGTATCCAACCAACACTTTACTCAATAAATTCTTTAGATCATCATCCAATTGCTTATAGGAGACAAATGCTACATCAATATGGATTATTCAAGTGTGACGTCAGCCTAGTTAGGGTTAGTCAATTAGTTAGGATTTCAAAATGTAAAGTATTGAGAGTTGTGTTGAGCACCTTCACTTCAACGTTGTGTGTCTAGGATCAATGCCTAAGGGTACATGGAGTCAAACAAGAAGAGGGAACAAGGTTTTGAAAGGATGAAGACCAAAGACAAGAGGTAAGGGTTCTAGAGTGTTGCAATGGTAGGGCCCTAGAATCAAAACCCTAGGGGAAAGAGGCTCACTCCGGTGTTGCTTAAGCAAGGCCTCGTGCTCTTTCCTCCTTCTTTAGATCAATTTGGAAAAACGGCTTGCATAAATAATAATTCTAACTAGAGGATGAGGTGAGAGAAAGTGTTGCAATGGCAAGGCTTTCAAACCCTAGAAGATGGCGGCCCTAGGTGTAGATAACCTAGGCCTAGGATGTCACCCCCTTTTCACCCTTTAAAATCAAAGCTAGCTTAAGGGAAGAAGGAAGAGGAGTGTAGCAAAGACTAGGCTCAATCTTTCTTCTTCAATGACTGAAAAAATTCTCTCAAGGGGACATGAGACAAGGACCTACTTGTGTGCTAGTCACCTAGGGTTTTAAAATCAGCAAATTTATAAGTAAATGCAAGCATGTAAACCTACAACCATTCAATTAATAATTTTTTCAAGAAAAACACTTACATATCATGAAGAAAAGCATGTGCAAACCCTAGTTGTAAACCTTCCTTGAAAAGAAATGCCAAAAGATGCCAAAAAATCCTTCCATCAACTAGTGCGCCTCACTTAGAAGACAAAATTACCCTAGGAGGGCACAAAAATCATACCTCACAAGTGTGAGTTATTGTGTTATGTTCAAATGAGAGGAAAACATCCTCAATATATAGTGTATCATGATCTTTTAATTAATTTTAGGTCATTAAAAATAGCCGATAAGGCTATAAACCAAAAATCATATTGTTTTACATTAAACTGTTAAATGAAACCCTAAATGAGCAATAAACAGGACGTCAAGCCCCTCTCAGGGAGACGTTGGCCCTTTTTAGGACAAAATGCAACACAAGGTGACAAACGTTGGCCCTCCTTGGGCCTCCAAACTCTGCCACACGTGCCAAACTGCTCTGTCAAGATGCCATACACTAGAGTTAATGTCATGGCTCCTAGATGACGTCCTGGGGCATCAAAAGGGGCACGTTCCACCTATAGTGGCTCAACCCCACTGGGCTGGGCTCAGCCAAGGCATCCTGGATGTAAATGTTCTCCTTCTTCTCTTGTGCAAAGGCTCGACCAATCACTGTCCTGTCTCTGCCCTTGATGGGGTCCCAACAACCATCGATGGGCTCTTCAACCCCATGGAGGTCCAAACTAATCATCTCCCCATGTGTACCGGTCCAACTGGTACTTGTCCATCGAGCATGATCCTGCACATCAAAAAATTCGCCCTCCATGGGCTCATTATTCACAGGGATCATAGCAATGTCAATCACATTTCATCATTAATTTTATCAAATGCATGCATAAAACCCCTGATACATCATCCAATAGCTCAAAGACATTACAATGACCTACTATATAAAGCCGAAGAAAAAGACAAAATGCCCTATTGGGCCAACATTCATAAGAGAAGGAAATTTTCTAGAGGATATCATCCAAGCCATGTAACATGAGGTGATGTGGTCAAAGGATGTTTGGACATACAGGTAGAGTGAAAGACAGGGGTGATATTACCTGTGGGTGCCTTTGTAGAAGGTGAGTTGTACCTGTCATGGATGCAATTCTTTCCAAGCCCATTATTGCCTTTATTCTTTCTTTTCTTTATTGCTTTTTCTTTTTTATTTCAAGGTCTAACTAGAGGACACTGCTTTGGCATGGTGACCAGAGCTAATAGTGTTACCCACAAGTACTTTGACAGAGATGATAAGGCTGGCTCGTGATGAGATTCCATTTCCCTTAGCCATGCAACCAAAGGTCACCGCCCTGGCGTGGTAACCAGATAATGGCAATGTCATACTGCTAGGTACCCATGAAAATAATGGACTGGCTCGTGATGAGACCCCCCATCCTCTTGGCTAGGTCTTGTTTTGACATTTTTCTTTAGGTCCCTGTTATTTCTTGTTGAGAGGATTTTTATTGCCTTCTCGGGGATCCCTGGGCGAGGCATCTCTAGATTTCATTTTTATGGCTTTTATCTTTTACCAGCTACTTTTACCTTCTGGGCCTTTAGCCCCTTCTTCCCACCAGATAAGGTGTAACCCCACAAACAGATCATCCTAATGTCCAGACTAGGGAAATGGGATAGATGAGTGGGAGATAAGATGTAAGAGTGATGATATGATGGGAGTGGATGATGGCCCTTCAAGATTCCCTCTGGTGGCAAACCAAAACCTATGGGTACAAGCCTGCTAGGGTACCCTGTCAATCCCCCCATCCCTGGTCAAGTGGGTTAATGTAAGATCCAAGCAGTTGTCAGAAATAGAAGGAATTTGATGCATATATCTAAAGGTTATAATGATCAAATATGACACATACCATGATACTTGGACCAATTACCTCATGGAGAAAGAGTCTTCTCTGATACAAGTCCAAGCTGAAGGTGATGGATGTTGCTACTGCTGACAGGACAAGTCTGATGAAAGAGAAGAAATATGGGCCCTCCAGGGCCATGCTTAGGTCAATCCTGCTCTCGGTACTTCATGTCTAGGACCAGTGGGCCTCGAGACATGATCTCCTAGTTATCCCTAGAAATCGGGGATAACATTTGGCTCCAACTCGGAAACATGTGATCACTGTAGAGCACATGAGAACCTCAACATCTTTGGCATAAACCTACAGATATGCTCATACTCGAAAACGACATCAATAATAAAGGTGGGGTGGTATTGCCACCTTGCAAATATAATATATGTATATGACTAAAATAAAACAATCAATATGCAAGTGAGGAAGCAAACTAACATGAAATGCAAATGGTATAATACATGGAAGAATGCCTACCTACCTATACTTACCTGTGGATTCAGGTCCCACCACCTTGGTGGGGTTTGAGGAGGTGCCCACTGATGGGCAATGGGTGCCTTCTCCCTTCCAAAGTGGACAAATAGTATGAGTTATCAACTGATTCCATTCCGACTTTGAAGGGTCCGAGCCATGATTGCATACTTCCTTCCACATTAGTTGGCTCTCCTTTCTGAGTATCCCACATCCATACCAAATCTCCCTCCTTGTATTTTCTGATTTTGTGTTTGGTCGTTCCCTGAACAACCCTGGTGTATTGTACTGAGGGAGGCAGGTGGGCTTCTGCTGTAAAAAATTCTTGTTGGGATGGGTGGATTTGCACATTATCTTCATCCTTTTTCCTTTTTAATATCTTCAATGTCCCAACTTCTTTGTTCTGAAATTCATCTAGGAGTTGCTGGTATTCTTTTTTCTTGGGCCATTCAATCTGATCAAGCTCCTCTTCTATTGCAAAGGGCATGTCTTTCAAAGAATATTCTTGAAGAGCTTGTATCACATCTTTCTGCACTTTATCATCATTTATGGGAGGAACAATATCCTGTACATGATTTCTAGTTATTGGTACATTGAGTAAACGTCCATTCGTCTCATTTTTCAAAGGTAATCGCAAAAACGTGAGGTCCATCTCAAGGGACCTGCCTATCATTGCACCAAACTTCCTAGACAACAACATTCGCCATACATCCGAGACATCAACCACTATAATATCTATGTGGACTGTCTTCTCGGGGTATTCCTTTAAGTGTACTTCAACATTTTCAACCACACCATGTGTGGGTATTTCTTTAGATTCGAAACCACACACATTCCTGTAAGGCCTAGTGACCTTCAAATCCATTTGTTGCATGACTTTAAGAGACATCATGTTGGCACCAACACCTGTATCTAGCATGCAATTGTTAAGGTATTTGTTGTTCATTGTTAAATTCATGAAGAAAGGGGGGTTTTCACCATACTGGACCTTGAAATGATCAGCTTGTAACATAATTGGGGGGTCCATAGGTTCAACTGATCCCGAAAAGAAGGTATCAAATCATTCTTTAATGGATGGGATCTTGATTGCTTCTCTTAGGGGAACGTTCACATGCATCTTTGATAAATCCCCTTCAAAGTCAAAGTTAAGGTCAACCTTACTAGTCTTGGATGTCTTAGGAAGAAGAACCTCAAGAGATGGGGGTTTCGGTTGATCAGTGGTAGGTTGTTTCGGATTCTTTCTCTTGTATACTTGAACTTCCTACTTCTTTAGCTTTTCTCATGATTCCTGGTCCAAGTTGTTTATTATTTCCATCCTTGTTGCTTTTGCTGCTTCCTTCAGGGATTGTTGATGTTCTATATCTGTGATATTTATCTGAGGAAGATTCATGAAGCAATCCAAATTGTTGACTTGTTGTTGGCTAGCGTTATAAGGACATTCATGCTCCCAATGTGCTTCACTGCACTCTAGGCACCAAGGGTTTTCATCCACAACGTTTGTGGGGGGAAAGGTATTTGGAACTTCGTTTTCATTGTTTGGCTTGTAAAATTGATTCCCTTTCTAGAACTTCCCTTTGAATGGAGGTCTAGGTGCTTGGGTCTGAGATTTTTCAAGTCTGACAATCTGTTTCATCATCTCTTCTTGAATTTTTATGATGCCATCCATGGAGGCTTGTAACTTGGAGATACTGGTGGATAGATCTGAAGTAGGCTCGACATTGTGAATTATCTTCGGTTTGGTGTCTACTCTCCCCCTAGGGTTAGCAAAGGGCTCAATCTTAGATGAAAGGAGGTTCTCTTCTATCTTGGTGGCGAGCTCTTGGGCTTCTTGAATGGACTCGGGGATTTTGTCTCTAAGAAGATACCCTAGTTGGCCATTGAAAGATCTGGTATAAATATGAACAAGGTAATCATATTTTGGGTGATGGCTTGCAGGAATTCTTTGGAGCAACGTCTCGAATCTAGTGTGAAATTCCCGAATGGACTCATTTTCATACTTGGCAAGGCTATTTAATCGAGTGAGCAACATGTTAGGGTTTTCTTTGATACTCCACCTTTTGAGAAAGGCCTCTTCAAGTCTATCCATGGTCTTGATGCTTCCATCAGGAAGAATGAGATAACAATGCCTTGAGGCATCATAAAGAGTAGCAGAGAATAACTTCATAACCAAGTCTCCAGCATCATCACTGATGGGGTGAAGCTGAAAGAATGCCCAAAAGTTACTCATATGCTCTTCGGCACTGGTAGCATCAGTACCGGTAAATTTAGGCAACCACTTCTCGTACTTGGGTGGCATTTGCCTAAGGTAGCCTGGTATGGCTGACATGTCTAACAGTTTGAAAAGGGTAGATGACCATTGTCTTTGATTGTTAACTGGGTTTGTTGTAGCGGTCTGAGAGCTAGACATGTTTGCTAAAGGAAGTCTCTTTCGAAAAAGTGACTTGACAATAGGTGAATTCAAGGGAGGCTTCCTTTTGAAAGACAAAGGAGGGTTATTGAATCTCCTTTTGGTTTGTGGAGTCACCAGATAGTTTTCCTGAAACTATCAAAGAAAAGGGGAATAAAATCCTAGTGGAGTCGCCAGGTAAGCTTGTAAGAAAAGGTATTTGAGGCAAGGCTTACCAAAAGATTTGTCGTTGAGGAAGATTGACTCAGTGTTCCCCAGCAATGGCGCCAAAATTTTATCGCACAATTTGTAGCTTAGGTTAAAGGCTAAAATATAGAGGCCAAACTGGCGTAATAGGAACCTTCCCCACCCAATGTCACCATGATGGCGAGGTTCTTTCCATTTAGGGAGGTTAACCTAGAGGAGACGTCCTTGACAACCTAGGGTTTTGAAGAGGCTAAGGTATAAAGTCAAGGTTAAAGTTTCCTCCTCACAGGTTACCACCAAGATCAAAAAGGTCTGGCTAATCAACCAATAAAGAAGTGTATGCCCAAAGAGAACACCTGCCCGGAATAAGACAACAATAAAGAATATATGTAGGCTATAATTCAGTGGGTTAGTACTTCATATGACTATCTGATATCAATTAATAAGCAATGTAAAAACAATAGATATTAATGAGGTCAATGTATTATCAATTATCTATGAAAAAGCATC
Organism: Picea mariana; assembly: GCA_032191745.1. Taxonomy (NCBI): domain Eukaryota; kingdom Viridiplantae; phylum Streptophyta; class Pinopsida; order Pinales; family Pinaceae; genus Picea; species Picea mariana. The sequence continues at coordinate 99,113 of JASDQU010244796.1, read as the reverse complement.
AATTCATCAATAACTATCAAGATGATTAAGCTAACAATGTATCCAACCAACACTTTACTCAATAAATGCTTTATATCATCATCCAATTGCTTATAGGAGACAAATGCTGCATCAAGATGGATTATTCAAGTGTGACGTCATCCTAGTTAGGGCTAGTCAATTAGTTAGGATTTCAAAATGTAAATTTTTGAGAGTTGTGTTGAGCACCTTCACTTCAACGTTGTGTGTCTAGGATCAATGCCTAAGGGTAGATGGAGTCAAACAAGAAGACGGCACAAGGTTTTGGAAGGATGAAGACCAAAGACAAGAGGGAAGGGTTCTAGAGTGCTGCAATGGCAGGGCCCTAGAATCAAAACCCTAGGGGAAAGAGGCTCACTCCGGTGTTGCTTAAGCAAGGCCTCGTGCTCTTTCCTCCTTCTTTAGATCAATTTGGAAAAACGGCTAACATAAATAATAATTCTAACTAGAGGATGAGGTGAGAGAAAGTGTTGCAATGGCAAGGCTTTCAAACCCTAGAAGATGGCGGCCCTAGGTGTAGATAACCTAGGCCTAGGACGTCACCCCCTTTTCACCCTTTAAAATCAAAGCTATCTTAAGGGAAGAAGGAAGAGGAGTGTAGCAAAGACTAGGCTCAATCTTTCTTCTTCAATGGCTGAAAAATTTCTCTCAAGGGGACATGAGACAAGGACCTACTTGTGTGCTAGTCACCTAGGGTTTTAAAATCAGCAAATTTATAAGTAAATGCAAGCATGTAAACCAACAACCATTCAATTAAGAAGTTTTGCAAGAAAAACACTTACATATCATGAAGAAAAGCATGTGCAAACCCTAGTTGTAAACCTTCCTTGAAGAGAAATGCCAAAAGATGCCAAAAAATCCTTCCATCAACTAGTGCACCTCACTTAGAAAACAAAATTACCCTAGTAGGGTGCAAAAATCATACCTCACAAGTGTGAGTTATTGTGTTATGTTCAAATGATGGGAAAACAGCCTCAATATATAGTGTATCATGACCTTTTAATTAATTTTAGGTCATTAAAAATAACTAACAAGGCTACAAACCAAAAATCATACTGTTTTACATTAAACTATTAAATGAAACCCTAAATGAGTAATAAACAGGACGTCAAGCCCCTCTGAGGGAGACGTTGGCCCTTTTTAGGGCAAAATGCAACACAAGGTGACAAACGTTGGCCCTCCTTGGGCCTCCAAACTCTGCCACACGTGCCAAACTGCTCTGTCAAGATGCCATACACTAGAGGTGACGTCATGGCTCCTAGATGATGTCCTGGGGCATCAAAAGGGGCACATTTCACCTGTAGTGGGTCAACCCCCTTGGGCTGGGCTCAGCCAAGGCATCCTGGATGTAAACGTTCTCCTTCTTCTCTTGTGCAAAGGCTCGACCAATCATTGTCCTGTCTCTGCCCCTAATGGGGTCCCAACAACCATTTGATGGGCTCTTCAGCCCCATGGAGGTCCGAACTAATCATCTCCCCATGTGTACCGGTCCAACTGGTACCTGTTCGTCGGGCATGATCCTACACATCAAAAAAATTTCCCTCCATGGGCTCATTAGTCACAGGGATCATAGCAATGACAATCACATTTCATCATTAATTTTATCAAATGCATGCATAAAACCCCTGATATATCATCCAATAGCTCAAAGACATTACAATGACCTGCTATACAAAGATGAAGAAAAAGACAAAATGCCCTATTGGGCTAGCATCCATAAGAGAAGGAAAGTTTCTAGATATCATCCAATCCATGTAACATGAGGTGATTTGGTCAAAGAATGTCTAGACATATAGGTAGAGTGAAAGACAGGGGTGATATTCCCTGTGGGTGCCTTTGTAGAAGGTGAGTTGTACCTATCATGGATGCAATTCTTTCCAAGCCCATTATTTCCTTTATTCTTTCTTTTCTTTATTTCTTTTTCTTTTTTATTTCAAGGTCTAACTAGAGGACACTGCTTTGGCATGGTGACCAAAGCTGACAGTGTTACCCACAAGTACTTTCATAGAGATGATAAGGCTGGCTCGTGATGAGACCCCCTTTCCCTTGGCCATGCAACCAAAGGTCACTGCCTTGGCATGGTAACCAGATAATGGCAATGTCATACTACTAGGTACCCATGAAATTAATGGACTGGCTCGTTATGAGACCCCCCATCCTCTTGGCTAGGTCTTGTTTCATCATTTTTCTTCAGGTTCCTCTTGTTTCTTGCTGAGAGGCTTTTTATTGCCTTCTTGGGGATCCCTGGGCGAGCCATCTGTAGGTTTCATTTTTATGGCTTTTATCTTTTACCAACTGTGTTTACCTTCTGGGCCTTTAGCCCCTTCTTCCCACGAGATAAGGTGTAACCCCACAAACAGATCATCCTAATGTCCGAACTAGGGGAATGGGATAGATGAGTGGGAGATAAGATGTAAGAGTGATGATATGATGGGAGTGGACGATGGCCCTTCAAAATTCTCTCTGGTGGCAAACCAAAACCTATGAGTACAAGCCTGCTAGGGTACCCTGTCAATCCCCCAAACCCTGGTCAAGTGGGTTAATGTAAGATCCAAGTAGTTGTCAGAAATAAAAGGAATTTGATGCATATATCTAAAGGTTATAATGATCAAATATGACACATACCATTATACCTGGACCAATTACCTCATGGAGCAAGAGTCTTCTCTGATACAAGTCCAAGCCGAAGGTGATGGATGCTGCTACTACTAATAGGACAAGTCTGATGAAAGAGAAGAAATATGGGCCCTCTAGGGCCATGCTTAGGTCAATCCTACTCTCGGTACTTCATGTCTAGGACCAGTGAGCCTCGAGACATGATCTCCTAGTTATCCCTAGAAATCGGGGATAACACATCTCACTCATGATATGTCTCCATCATGAACCAAGTACCATAACCATGTATCAAATAAATACCAATTGTTGTGTTAATCAAGCATATGCCATATATGAGTGTACCAAACATCACCATGCATCAATACCACAAAATGATGAATCCCATCTTTGTATGCCAAATCCTCCATAAAAAAATGTGTCAATCATATTGCTAGTAGGTGCCTCTACCAAAGTACTACAAGTGTACCAATCATAGATCAAGTCATGACTCATCAACATGATCATCTCATCAACTCACCTACTACATGTCCCAATATGTTGCCAATCCATATGCCAAAAACATGTATCAAGTTTTTCAACAAGTAAACTTCCAATCAAGATACATTACATGACCAAGGTGCCATAAATCCACAATTATAACCAACATTGTTCTTCAACCGAGAATGCATCAATCCATACTCATAGGTTAGTGCCATGCACCCGAGATTTTATTTTACATAATCCAAAAGGTGAACATTTAAGCCTACAACAAGCAGTGTCAGAACCTGCAACAAACTATGTCAGCCCCTGCATCACAGAGTTATATCATTGCATCAATTTGAAAGCCATGTGCATTTCCTTTTTCCCAAGGCTTTTCCACATATACACGGCCTGCTGCACAACAGAGCACATATGTACGAGGCCTATTCAAGGTCAGCCCACATATGTATGCGACCGATACCAATGTCACCTATGTATGCCTCTGTGGATAACACACTTGAACTCTCCTTTAGTCTTTCATTTTGATCTGGCTGCTCTGTCTTCTTCACTCGCTTCTGTAGTTGTCCCTGCTCCTCAGAACTTGAGCTCTGAGCATCCATATTTTCAAAGATGTCTCCCTTTCTTACTTCATTCTTTCTTCTAGCCATGCTATTTGAAGTCCTCATCATGGACTTTCTTCTTGTGTTCTAGCACTCCTGGGATTTGTGGCCAAATCCACTACAGTTGTAGCATCTAATGATGTTATTGATCCGGATTATTTTCGGCACGAAATGAGAGCGGAGGTATAATAAATAAATTCAAAGAGATATCGTGGATATCCAATAATATAACAGAAATGTATCAAAGATGCAACCATAAACACAGAGATACAATAATACACAATTTTCTATTAAGGAGCGAAAATGTATAAAGACTGTAAAATACAAAGTGAAAGACTCACTAGAATGGTGGCAGCTTATCTCTGAGAAGAGATGTGATGGCTACTCACATCCGTGAGAAGATGATTATTACAATGAGGCTCTAAGAGCCTTTTTAACATAAGTAAAATCCAAAACCCTAACCCCGGAAGATGAAAAGCCAAAAGGTTTGTGGGCCCCGATGGGGATAGTTGATATGTCAACTTCACAGGGGCGTAACTTTTTCATACGATCTTTGTTTGGGGAACTCAATAGCTCGCTGGAAAGATCTATCCAAGGACTACAACTTTTGGGTGATTCATGTTGCTCCCCATTTCTCAAAAAACATCGTTTAGGGCCTCAAAACAGCTCCGGAAGTTCAGGACCCGAAAAACTGCTAAAAATAGTAAATTACCAAAATTGCTAGAAAACTGTTTTGAGCCAGTTGGAGAAGGTGGGTGGCCACTGATATCCACTTGGATCAGTTACAGTGAAAAAAAATGTGTCCTACTTGATCACATCTCAAACACCTTATGGTGTTATAAAATCTTCCATTATATATCCTTTCATAAGATCTACATTCAAAATATTTGTGACCATATCCAATACATGAATAACAATGCCCATGAAAAATACTTTCATACCTTTTCTTTGGTGTCCCAAGAATAGCTTCTTGATGTCTTCCTTGCTTTTTTCTTTTGATATTTTCTTTGCCTTGTGTAGATGGTTGTTTTGCAACATTGTCTTCCTTCTTTGATGGACTTACCTCATGCTTCTTTGAGGTGCTTGCTTCAGCATGTGTAGTTTCCTTTTTGTATCCAAGACCTTATTTATCATATGGTGATCTTTGACTTTATAAGATCTCATCCAAGATTAGTGAGCTATTCAAGAATTTATTTGACTTCTCCACTTTCTTTCTAAGATCAACAATTTCAGCTTCTAACTTACAACATGACTCTTCCTTTTCTTTTATTTGATTCTTCAATAGTTCCTCTATCCTTTTGGCTTCTTCAATTTGAGTCTTGAAATGGAAAATAGTTTCAAAACTTTTTCTAATCTCATCATCTACATTCATATCTTCTTTTCCGTTCTTTAGTCTTGTGATATCTTCTTCCTTTTCTTCTAATTGAGTCTTATTGCTCTCTTCTTGTTCTTTGAGCATTCCATTTAACTGCAGGATGTGTCTTTGATTCCTCCTAAGAAACTTCTTAGTGTTATCTGAAAGATAGTTATAGTGTGTATAATAATGATCACTGTTATATCGATATAAACCCTCTTCAACTTCCTTTTGAAGTTCTAATATATTTTCTTCTATTCTTTCCATGGGATAACTACCATCAAACTTTACACAAACTATTTCTAGATCTTCTTCTTCACTTGAGAAAAATTCAACATCATCACATTTTGAATCATTGCAATCAAGAGTCTTTGGAGATTCTTTACCTTCATTTGAAATACTTTTGAGATCTTCCTTTGTGCTATCTTCACTTGAAATGTTTTCAAAATCACATTTTGAAATAATACAATCAAGGGGTTTTAACGATTATTTACCTTTGATAATCTTGATGGAGTGGTCTTCAATATCTTCCTTCTCCTTCTTGCTTTGATATGTCTCCTCTAGATTTAGCCATAGATCCTTGGCAGAAGTGCATTGTCCCATGCTATCTTTGATAGGGCTTGAGAGTCCACTAAGAATGGTCTTCAGAGCAAATGCATCATTCTTATTTTATTCCCTTTGAGCTGCAAAATTTTACTTGTTCTTCAAAGGAACTAATCCACCAATGGATGCCTTCCAAATCGTTGCTCCCATTGTCTTCAAATGTAATCTCATATCTATTCTCCAAGTAGAATAGTTTTCCTCATCAAGGATTGGAACTTCATATTCCATTTGTGTGTCTATGGATCTCCTTCAAGCTTATTAAGGCTTGTAGTGAAGGCCTGCTCTAATACCAAGTGTTGGACACACCTACCACACTTAGAGGGGGGGGGGGTGAATGAGTGTGGGGATCTTTTTACCAAAACTTCCCTCTTACACAAAACTCATTAGTTAACATTCAACTTTTACTCATTACTCATTGTTGTCATTTATAACCAGTTAGATGTGAACATATATCAACAACATATATCAGCAACATAGATCATCAGTAAGTCATCACCACAACGAACACAAAGAACACAAGACTTATGTACAATCTTCTTTTTATTACGGACTACAACCCTTGGGGTTTTTCAGCAACAACTGAATAGAGTAAAACTCTATAAGAGAACCAGCTCTATAATGCAAGATTTAGATTACACCCTCAACACCAACTGAGATGAGGCAACAATCCTCAACAGATATCAATCTGCAACAGGTATGTGACCTGTCAGTAGTGAAGCCTGCATGTGTACGCGCCCTGGCTCACTATAGCCCACGTATATACATGGCCAATATATACAGCAACCTGTGTATGCCTTCTGAGATATTAGGGTTTATCCTTTTCATCACATACTAAGATCCTCTGCAACCTGCCAACATAATTTCTTCTATCTTCCACTGTCTAAACTGACCACCAGCCAGTCACAACACATCCAAGCTCTCCAATAGCTTACTCATGCTCCACAACCAAACAATATGAATGCTAACTCAATCATGTATAAGAAACTATAACTAAATCACAAGAGTACTGCTCACTCCATCAGCCAACATAAACCACATCAAAACAGCCATACCAAGAATTCCCTAAGCATTCACAACACAACAAGCAGTACTATCCATCAAGACAATAATGTAACCATAATAGTGTTTCAATGATAGATCTGACCCCATAGAATGCAGATCTGGAACCTGCTTCAGTATTCAACTACTAGTCATCAGCTCAAACATAAATATCCATGATTTTATCCACTGTACATGCCATGTCCTCATACAACCCGTGTATGTACGTGCCCTGGCCCATTACAACCTACGTACACCTCAGAAACTAGGGTTTTTGAAGCTCTGAGACTTTTTTCGTCAATATCTTCGATATTGCCGAAACTTTGATGCATCCATGAGATCCTTCACACGCTCTCTTTCTTAGAATAGATCTGCAATCATGCTCAACAGATCCACACCAAAGATGCTCTCACAAGAAGCTATCACAAGAAGCTCTCCATCAACAATCCAAAAGATAATCTCACACGAAGCTCTCCTTTGATCCACAAAAAGGATGGTTTACAAGAGACCATTTCTATCTTATTTATACTTTCATCCTCTAGGTCACTTAACCCATTTCTAGGTCACTTAACCCATTTCTAGGTCATTTAACCTATTTTCCTTATTTTAGGGTTAACCACTTTCCATAAATAGAGAGTTCTCCAATACTTTACCATTTAAATATTCATTCTTTATTTTGTCACTTCTCTTGCCTTTGTCACTTTACTTTATCATTTAAATAATTATTTACAATCCTTTGAGGAACTTTGACTTCTTTGACCTTATGGGGCTTCAAGCCATCATATGGGGGTCCTTCAACTTCATAGGGCCATAACTCTCAAACCGTGAGGATTTATGTGATATTACACATACCACCGGAAATGGCATGACGAGCACTATCCATATAGGATAGTTTCACCAACAAAATCATTGATCTTCTTCTCTTTATTCCACATACAAGCATGGGTTCTCTTAACCATAACTCAACCACAAAGTGTCTTCCCGTGAGGGCTTTCACCATAAGGGGGCCACTTTGGAGTTCATCCATTTTTACCATGACAAGAAAATAATGAGTCATCTTTACATCAAACAAACTATGCATCATATATCAAAGAATCCATATTCAACATGTATCAATGACAACTCATTGATCCATCTTCATCTATGCATCATATCAATGATAACATCTTCATCGATTGGTTTCCACTTGACATCTATCATTCTCATTAAGAACAATACATATACATTGTTCATCAATCATCAATCAATCAAGCCTATCAATCAATCCATTGGCATCAATCAATCAAACCATTGGCATCAATGACAACATTATCCAACATAGTTTTCCCCCAAGTAAAAGCAAATACCGATAGTAATTCTAGGGGAAAAC
>JASDQU010244796.1:76334-90944 GCA_032191745.1 Picea mariana | reverse complement strand
TAAATAATATATATATATATATATATATATATATATATATATATATACAAAATAAAAAATTAAATTAAATTATAAGTTAGAAATTAAGCCCAAATTACACAAGTCAAGGGTTTATGCCCACTTAGGATTCCGCTGGTTAAGGTTATGCAAGTTAGGGTTCTGCACCTAGGGGTCGAAATTTAGAAAAAGGTGTATAAGGTAGGATTTAAGAAACTGAGAGTCATGGAGAGGAGCAAGGACATATAACGATGAAGGATATGGCGATCAAGCTGCACTGAAGGGAAATCAATGGAGGTGAAGTATATGACACTTCATATGATGATTTAACATCACAAGTAGCGACAAGTGGAAAGAAAGAGATCAAATCCAACCAGGCTCATGACATAGGTCAGTCCAATCAAGATGTACATCTCAATGGGTGGACATGCCAATATTGTGAGGAGCAGGAAGACAACCATGCCAAGGAAAAGGTCCATATGCCAAACTGTTTTGTGTGATACAAATGCGACATATAGATAATATGAATCATGTGAAAGTATGACAAGGACTCACATTCGAGAGTATGAATGGGCCTTTTGTCCTTGGTTTTTGCAAGAGGTAAGACCGAAAAGGACTCAGTGTAGATTAGTCTGAAAAGGTTTAGGGACAGGTTTGCGAGAAACATGGATCTGACAGCCTTGGGGGCTTCGGACCTCGAGGAAACTGCAATCCAAGGTAATTCGCTTCCAGATAAGGAAAATCCTTGAAAGAATCAAGGTCAAAGTTATGGACAAGGATCAACAGATTCCCCCACAATCCTCTCAATGATAATGTGGTCACGCAAATGAAGTGTCCCTACAAACCTGCTCATGCAAAACAATAGAATGATATCATCCATGCAATCAAAAGAAGACTTACCAATACTATAAATAGTATATTCCCTACCTTTAAGCCAATTTATAAGAGAGTATTAGGTTTATTCAACGATAACATGGTGGTTGTATATGAGTTCCCTGAAACTACATGTGTCAAGTCTCAACTCAAAAGAAGGATGAACAATGATGTGATTTACAATTGTAATTCAAAACAAAATATTAAGATCTACATGTGAAAGTATAAAAGTTGAAGATATTAAGAATATCATGCTAGAAAGAGGATGCAAAATTTGAATTAGTTAATCAGAAAATAATCAATAGTAAACTCATTCAAGATATGCAATAGAACACTAAATCTTGCAGCCACATAGGATCATCAAGCACTTCGGAATCAACAAAAGTCTGAAGATAACGTGTCAATTCCATCACACAAATGTCAACAAAACATCATGGATCAACAAGCATCATGAATACATTTGAAATCATAAGATCTAAAGGACTAATCAATAGCAATCAAAGATAGTCATCAGTTAAGATTAAACCCCCAACTCCCTTAAGGTAGGAAATGAAATAGCATTAGGCTCAAGCAATAGAGGATGAAGAAAAATGATTGAAATTTTAGTAAGGGGGACCCTTTCCTTTCTCTTGTAAAAGAAAAAGTAAATCATGGGTTGTTATGGCCTCAACACTCACACATGGACCTTTGCTCGCATCCCTTTAGAATGATATTAGGAATGGAGCTCGGTTCACTCAATAGTTTTCCTTCCAAATTGATTTCTCTTCGCCACCTTTGGACCTCATGGACTATATTCCTCAGTTTATGTAATCAATATGTCCCCAAGTTACTTCAATCGCAACTCTCAATGTGGCGCTATATAAATCCCCTATTCCACTGCACTTCCTATGAACTGGAGAGTTTGAAGGGAAAAATGAGGCTCTAGCAGTGGGAATTGACAACCCGCATGACACAAATGCACAATTGGAGAAAAAAATCAGGACAATGAATAGAAGAGGGACATGGAGATGACCATTGTCCTAAAGGAAGTAACCAAGCACTCAATCCTAATTCACTCACATGACATAGAAATTCAGGAGGCAAGACATGCCCAACCACACCATCTCCCTTAACAGAAAGCTCTAACTCTTTTTGTGGGATCTCACGTCTTGAGTGAATTCAACTAGGATCTTCAACCTTAGCCACAGTGCACCTTGGACGTGTTTCAACTGGAGGAGGTGGACACCGCCCTGAAGCTCAACTGATTCCAAGTTATGTGATGTGCATAATAATTTTTTTTTTGAACTCCTAAGTCATAATCTACACCTAGAAAAAAACAAGACTTTTGTAATTAAATTAGTAGTAATACAACAACAGAGGTTGGTCTCCTTTCCTTCCATATAGAAGGCCTCTCTGAAACTTGGATTCTTTTTGTAGAACTTGTTGTTTCAACATAACTACAACCATATTTTATAATACAAATTTAACCATATTTGTTAAAAAAACACTTCTACCCTACACTATCGATATGCCCCTAGGAATATGGATTGTAATTATTGAGCATATGGATTGTATTTAACAATATTTAATCCTTCTCTCTTAGACCACTCTACCAATGCTTCATTGTCTTTATAATGGTCAAACACATGCTTCATCCTAACAAACATGACACGTTTTTGTTGAATTATTTTCGCTGCTTCTAAACTTTCAAGTGAACAAACATGTGTCTTGCACAATCTTTTCTTATATAGTGTATTAAGAGTAAGAAAATCCACTTGTCCACTTCCACACTTCGATATCACACATTTTGTATTATTTGGAAAACTCGATAGAACATATATGTTTTTTAAGTACTCTAATATTTTTCTCAAAGATAAATCCTACTGTAATTTGTGGTAAAGCTAGAATCTACCCAAGTTTTCTCTAACTATTGTCCTTTTTGGAAATGTATGAACATTACAAATTCTTCACTTTTTCTAGCAAATGATGAAAATCCTTTCTTGATATTTGGGACTTTAAAAATTACAATAAATCTATTATTATAATTATAATTAGTATTATTTTATAAAGAGGTGAATCAATAAATATATATCATAGTGCTTTCCAACTCTTTACAAATCAAGGGTTTAACTCGTGTTTCCACCACTATAATCCTCCCTAGCCTTAGTTAGAATTGGAACCAAGAGGTGTATTGATGTATCACATGGGGGTTGAGCTAAGGTCTCCAACTAGAAACCACTTAGCCAAGACCTATCAACCGATTTATTTATCCCCACCGATACAATCAGTCAATGTTAGAAGCGAAAGATGTTGTCTCCTGATGATCCAGGTGGATATTAGTGGCCACCCACCTATTCCAACTGGCTCCTCGTGTCCATTTTTGTTCAGCATGTCTTTCTGTACTTCTTTATAATTATGAGTTCTACACTTCTATAGATTTCTGAAGCCTCACACATTCTCCAGGTGGATACGGGTGGCCTCTCACCTAATCCAACTGGCTTATTTTGTATGTTTTCATGTTAGCACATCTTGTTGTACTTTTGGGGTTGTTTTGGGGCCCTAAACATTTTTTTTTGGCTCGCCAAAGTCATACTATAGACGGAGTTAGATTTTGATGATGAAATGTGTAGTTCTCTGAAAGACCTTTCCAATGGGCTATCACGCACCTAAAATGAAGGTCGCATGCAAAAGTTACGACCCTAGGAAGTTGAGGTACTAAATTACACCAACTTCCCCATAGGGCCCACGTGACTTTTGGTGTTTCACCTTCTAGGGTTAGGTTTTTAGATGTCTAGGGTTTTGGCATTCATGAGTAATATCAAAATGGTGTATGGAGCCTCAATGTAATCCATCTTCTCAGAGGGATGCACGTAGCAGCCACATCTCTTCTAAGAGATAACTACCACCATTCAAGCAAGTTTCAGTTCTGCAATTTTACAGTTTCAACCTATTTCATTATTTAATAGAAGATATTGTTCACTGGATATTTGTGTTATTATGCCTATCTATGTGTTTATTGTATTTAGCCTTTTAATCAGTTCGTTCCACTCCTACATCCAAATTGGTGGTATCAGAGCAGTCTGCTCTTCATTTATTTTCTTCATGCATGTCCCCGACAAGGTCTGGGTATAAGAAGTTGGGACTCGAACCAATTGAGCCATTACCAGATTGACCGCGCCAAGCCTAACAACAACCCACGGGAGACGAAAAGAAATATGATGGAGAAGAATATCATATTAAAATTATTCTCTAGGAATCCCTAGCACGACAAAGGAATGAAATCATGGACAACTTCACGCAGATCCTTCAACGGTTGCCCACGAAAGAAGCATCTTCATCAAACAATCATGAAACCCCCTTCAAGGTACAGGTAAATTTTGATATTCCATTATTTGAAGGAATGATAGTTGTGGATGTTGTAGATAAATGGTTAAATCTACTTGAGGGATATTTTTTGGTCCACAATTTTTCTAATAGGGAAAAGATCACTTTTGCACTCTGCAAGGTCATTCCCCATGTTAAAGACTGGTGGAATACTTACTCTGAGAAAGGGGCATGGAGAAATATACAATTTTTGTGGTGGCCCCTACATGGGATTCCTTCCCGGACGCCATTAAAGAACAATACTACCCTATTGGAAGCTACAAGGACTAGTGCACCAGATGGACCACCCTATGTCAAGAAAGGGACCAGATAATACCATACTTCACCAATATTTTCCATACCCTATGCACCAAATTGGGTATCAAGTATTCTGAGCATCATCTAGTGCTAAAATACCACGGTTATTTGCTTAGATACATTCAAACAGAAATGGATTTCTTGGACATGACCTCATTGGGCACGGCTTATAGATACGCTATCAAGATCAAGCAAAAATTTAAGCAAAAACAGTGAGAGTTTGGATCTACAAACCCCTCACAGTCAAAGCAGGGCAAAGGCAACCCCAACCTACACAGCAAGGGACCATGTCACGATGGTCACCCTCAGGACAATCCATCCAAGACAAAAAACAAGAATGGCAACAAGAAGATGAAGAAGGACATGGGAAAATGGTGTGAGTACCATAAAAGTCCTTGGCACAACACTGACAAATTCCGCTCTAATAAGTCCCTCGTGTCCGAGTTGAAGGCTTCTGAGTCAGAGGTCGATTCTGATTCCGAGTCAAATCCTAAAGGAGGGAAGCAGATTATCAATGTTGAACCCAGTGCCACGATCACTACCACCAAAGTCCATCTAAGCGAACCAAAAGAACCAGAGGAAGGGGAACGCCTCTTTCACTCGTAGATGTGGGTCAAGGGGGCTCCAATTCATTTCATTATCGATGGCGGTTGTTAGAAGAACCTGATTTCAGCAAAGGTCATCAAGAGGCTAGACCATCCAACGACACCGCACCCACAACCCTACACCATTGGCTATCTTTGTCAAGAAAGAGATCTCCGCGTCAGCCATCAATGTTGTCTACCCTACCGCATCAAGCCTTTCAAATATGAGGTACTGTGTGATATTTCTCCTCTTGAAGTTTGTGATGTTCTTTTAGGACAACCGTATTTGTGGAAGTGTAATGTTGTGTATGAGTCTAGGCCCCACAATGTTATTATTACTTTGGGTAGACAATTGTACAGGATCCCAGAGGTGGCACTGCCTACTGTTATTTCTTCAAAAACTGCTAAGAAATGCAGTAAGGTCATTTCACAGACCGTTAAGTTCGTCTTCTTTGTGATCTGTGCTCACAGCAATCAGAAGGTCACCACCACATCTGTGGCCTCTACACAACACCTCTCTTTGCAACAGAAGCAAGTGAATGGGGCCGTGTAAGAATACAAAGACATCTTTGCCTCACCTACATGGGTACCGACACACTACCAAGTCAAGAATCCCATTGATCTGACCCCCGACACACCTCTACCTAATGGGCTAGTCTATCAGCACTCGTTGATGGAGAATGATGAAATCATGCGTCATATACAAGAGCTGCTTCAAAAGGGGTACATCATACCTAGTTCCTCCCCTTGCGGAAGCTTGGTTGTACTGGTGCAGAAGAAGGACAGGACTTGGCGACTTTGCATTGATTAGAGATCATTAAAGAAAACCACAGTCAGGAATCGCTACCCCATTCCCAGGATTAATGACCTTCTTGACCAACTCAAGGGGGAAAATTTCTACAACAAGATTGACCTAAATTCTAGCTATCACCAGGTTCCCATCGAACCAACTGATGTCTGGAAGACAACCTTCAAGTCTAAAGAAGGTCTCTACGAATGGATAGTCATGCCCTTTGGCTTAACAAATGCACCATCCACTTTCATGAGGTTGAAGGATGATGTATTGAGACCCTTCACCAACTCCTTTGTGGTAGTATATTTGGATGACATCCTTATCTTTAGCAGAATGTGGGAGGAGCACATGCAACATATTCAACAGGTTTTGAGCACTCTATGACAACACAAGCTTTATGCCAACTTTGAAAAATGATCTTTTGGCATGAACTGGGTCCAATACCTGGGCTACATTGTTGATGAGCATGGGGTACATGTTGATCCAGTTAATATCCAATTCATCCGTGACTGGCCAGCCCCGACCACACTGACCGATCTTCAGAGATTCTTGGGTCTAGTCAATTTCTACCGATGATTCATGTTGGGATTCTCCCATATTGCATTGGCCCTCAACCAGGTGACCAAGGGTTGTGGTAGGGCCAATTTCGTATGGGGGAAGGAGAAGAAACGAGCATTCTATGATCTGAAACATCGTTTGTGCTAAGCTCCAGTACTCTCCTTGCCTGATCTACAACACCCATTCAATATTCACACTGACGCATCTGACTATTATGTGGGTACAGTTCTCACTCAGAATGGGCATCCTTTGTTATACCATAGTGAGACACTCTCCGATACTGTCTGTAAATACCCCACCTATGACAAGGAAATGTATTCCATTGTACAAGCCTGCCATCAATGGAAACATTACATTTTGAGGAAAGAGACGATCATACACACTGATCACAAACCTATGCAGTTGATACAGACATAGGGGAAATTGCAGAACGACCACCATCAGAAGTGGTCCACCTACCTGCAACAGTTCCATCTCAACATCAAATATAAGATAGGTATCTCCAATTGTGTCGTTGAATGCCTCAGTCAGCCTCCTTTGGCCGCACTCACCATTATGCTCCAGTCATGTGGAAATGAAACATCGGAGTGGCCCCAACTTTATCAACAAGATCCAGACTTTGCCACCACATATCAGCTCTTGGGTACAGGCACCACTATCACTAATTTTCACATTCAGGACAGACTCTTATGCCATCTCTGTGTTCCTATAATCAAGCGTGCAAAGCTGATTTAGGAAGCCCACTACAGTCGGGTGGAAAGACATTTTTGCATAGAGAAAATTGTGGTCGTTCTTCAGAAACATTTTTATTGGCCAAAACTTCAACAGGACGTCATCAAGTATATAAGATCTTGCACTGCCCATGCCATTACCAAGCCAACCATCAAGAAGCAAGGCTTATACACCCCTCTTCCTATTCTCGAGAAGCTGTGGGAATCCATCTCAATGGATTACATGTCTGGTTTGTCGTCTACCAAGCACAGGAATGACTGTGTGTTTGTGGTCATTGATCGGTTTTAGAAGATGGCCATCCTCACAGCCTGTAAGAAGAATTTCACAGTAGCAGAGACAGCCAAGCTCTTCTTCGAATGAGTTTGGGTCCACTTTGGGATACCACAGACCACCATCTCAGACCAAGACAACAGGTTCCTTAGCACCTTTTGGTCGAGTCTCTCATCTCTGTTGGAAACCAAGCTCACAAAATCCACTGCTTTCCACCCCCAAATCGATGGCCAAACCGAGGTCATCAAATGGCTGATTGTGCACATCCTTCGCATGTACAATTCTAAGCATCCTCGTACATGGGACGAGAGTCCTACATATGTCCAACACAGCTACAACAGGGCTCTCCATAGTTCCATTGGCCATATCCCATTTCAGGTGGGTCTGGGATTCCAACCCTTGGGACCCATTGATGTTGCACTTCCTCTTGCCACTGCACAGACATAATCTTCCCCTAATCAATCTACGATCAACAAATCCACCAGATTCATTGAGAAGATTCAATACATCCACCAATAGGTCCAGGATTTTTTTACAGAAATCTAATGCTAAGTACAAGCAACGCCATGATCAACATAGAGTACCACACTAGTTTTAGGTTGGCGACAAAGTCTAGTTACATTTGCAGAAGGAGCATCTCACTAGCCCCATCAGAAGATTCACCCACTTCATTATGGGCCTTACACTATCACCAAAGTTGTGGGTAGCAATGATTTTGAGCTCAACACTCCACCTTTCCTTGGTCTGCATCCAGTATTCAATGTGGACCTCCTTCGACCATATTTTCCACCGTTATTGGACACCTCTGAGATCGTCGAACAACTGACACCAACAGATCTCAACCATGACTACATGGAACAAGCATCCACCGATCAGATTGTGGACACATGGGTCAAGGGAACTCGCCAGCAGCAGATCCAACTTTATCAGGTTGTTAATGTAGAGAAAATCCTACACTAAGGAAAGTGGTTCACCCGGGGCCAAATCCAGCATAATTTTCCTCACCTGATGGGGGAACTCAACGAAATGGATACCATTGCTTCCTAAGGGGGGAGGATTGATCCAAGTGTATATTGGTGGCCACCCACCTATTCCAACTGGCTCCTCGTGTCCATTTTTGTTCAACATGTCTTTTTGTATTGCTTTATAATTATGAGTTCTACACTTCTGGGGCTGTCTGAAGCCTCACACATTCTCCAGGTGGATATGAGTGGCCTCTTGCCTAATCCAACTAGCTTATTTTGTATGTTTTCATGTCAACACATCTTGTTATACTTTTAAGGTTGTTTTGGGGCCCTAAACATTGTTTTTTTGTCTCGCCATAGTTAGATTGCAGACAGAGTTAGAGCCCGACGATGGAATGTGTATTTCTCTAAAAGACCTTTCCAGCAGACTATCACGCGCCTAAAACAGAGGTCGTATGCAAAAGTTATGACCCTAGGAAGTTGAGGTACCAAATTACACCAACTTACCCATAGGGACCACATGACTTTTGGTGTTTCACCTTCTATGGTTAGGTTTTTTGATGTCTATGGTTTTTGCATTCACGAGTAATATGAAAAGGGCCTATGGAGCCTCATTGTAATCCATTCTGCTTAGACGGATGCACGTAGAAACCACATCTCTTCTCATAGATAACTACCACCATTTGAGCAAATTTCAGTTCTATAGTTTTACAGTTTCAGCCTATTTCATTATTTAATAGAAGATATTGTTCACTGGGTATTTGTGTTATTCTTTCTATCTCTATGTTTATTGTATTCAGTCTGTTAATCAGATCGTTCCTCTCCTACATCCAGATCACCTGATGAAGGAAAGGGAGCAAAATTGGAGAAAGGTAAGCATGAGCATCAACTAGGTATAATATCTTAGTGCTTGCTAGAATAAGTGTGACAATTAACCTCCTAACCTAGTGGCTTCGATGGTAAAGTAGAGGAGCGACTTGTTGAAGTGCATCAAGAAGCAACTGGTTCCTAAGTAATTATCTTTTGAAAGAATTGGAAAACATTTCAATGGAACGATAATGACTTCCCCCACAACATTATTTAGAGAATGCTCAATATAAGGGAGAAGATACTCCTTCATTCTCGTTTGTCCAACAAAATAATATAGATGTGTGATTTATTCAAAAAACACAACATAGAACTTCTCATGATGGTCAATTTGAAAAGGAAGGAAGAATTGGTAACAAAAATTCACATCATTACTTCTCCCTAAAGAAATAACAAATCTCTTACACATTGCAACAATGCATGCTTCTCCCTAAAGAAATAACATGTCTCTTTTACATGTTGCAACAATGCATTTTTTATAATTGGCCTCTACTTTTGTCCCATTCCCAAGTTCTCTTGTAGAACATGAGTTACGTCAATCATAGTTGTGCAAGATCTACATTGGATTTACTATTTTATTGATACCCAAATGTTTTTGATGCTAGAGCTTGAGATGGACCAAATGGAACTTTGATGGCCTTATTAGGAATATTTGATAGATCCAAGATGCTAATATGGCATTCATAGATTATGATCTTATTAGAAAATGTGAAGTAGTTGCAACAATCTTGTATATGTTATTTAACACAACAAATGCATACATGCTTTGTGAGATCAATGGGTAACATTGATAGAATAGGAAGAATATAACATTGGAAATATCTTTACATCACTAGAGGGTTGGAAACTTGGACTAATGATAGTGCCTTACATATAGTTGTCAAGGAAACACATTGAGGGATGTAAAGTGCCATTGAAGGGCCTCATGTAGAATAGCATTGCAAACTGAGCACTATGCCCTTTTTGGTCTCTTTCTTCTTAATGTTTGAAATGCCAAAGTATTGTTGAAGACTTCCCCCTCCCCTTGGGACGTAATTGTCAAAAAATACATTAATGGTGCCTTTGCTTGATGCCCAAAAAACTTGGGATCAACTAGCAAACATTGTGGCATGCAATGCTCAATAATCGTCTAGAGACTAAGTCAATTTTGAATGGAAAGGCATATCTTTTTCTAGTCTATGATTATCCCATATAATATTTTTATAGTCCTCTGAGGCAATTATAAAGAAGTTGTGATCATGTGAAATTGCAATATCATTGTGAATGACTAATGCCCCTAAAGATGCGCAACTCAATTTCCTTGAGGTTTCCATATGCCATTTGGAACATACGATTGAGAATAAGAAGATAACATCACCACATGTGATGATTATGGGCACCTACGACTTGTCTGCCTTTAAAATCTTGGTTCTAGACATCATTTAAAGATGGTCCCAATGATGGTGACCCATCTTGTCTAGTTTTAGTTGTTCATTCATTCATATTAGGCACATCATCTAGAGGGTGCTACAAGGAGGAAACATTGGTGACCACTGCGAATGGAGTAGAGAGAGTCTTTATAAAAGAGGAAGTGGCTAGTGTAATATAGGTGTGGGTGATTCGATAATGTCTACATCTCACATGAGGGTATGACAATGATGTTGAAGCTATAGGTTGTCTTCTTACTCTTGTGATGTGGTAGTCACGATTTTGGTGAACATAATCCTCAAACTATGCTTATAAGCATAGGAGGTGATATTTTGTCCTCTTCTTGCAAAGGAAAATGCAAAGTCATGCTTTTAGAGGGTAGTTAAAATATGTGAGACCACTACATTTGACTTATTAGG
This sequence comes from Picea mariana, assembly GCA_032191745.1. Taxonomy (NCBI): domain Eukaryota; kingdom Viridiplantae; phylum Streptophyta; class Pinopsida; order Pinales; family Pinaceae; genus Picea; species Picea mariana. The sequence goes on along the minus strand of JASDQU010244796.1, from coordinate 79,819 downwards.
GAAGATCAATAAAACCAAGTATTTAACTAATATCAAAACCTTTTAATAAAAGTTAATTTGGAAAAAATAATACGTACCATTCATTAAAAAAAATTAATTAATACGTACCATTCATTAAAAAAATTAATTTGAGAAATAATTGCATGGGGAGTGGAACCCTAAATGGATGAGCTTGAGACGAGAGGGAGTAGATCCAAAAAGCTTGTTTTTTATTCAAGAATGGTTGCCAACTTGCCACCTGTTTCCCTCCTTGATGTCCCCTGGAATGCAGAGGAGCCGATGACGAAGCGCCGTTTCACTCCTTAATGTCCCCTGGAATGCGCAGGAGCCGATGAATCATGACGCAGCGCCATTTCACTGTTCAAGCTAAGAATCCATTGCCGGACTTCTCCGGTGCGCAGTCCAAGGCTTGATTGATCCTTAAATCATGGCGTCCTTTTTCAGGATATCGTCACTTATGCAACTTTTGACTTTGAAGCAGTCGGGACTAGGTAATCTGCAGTATTATTTAAGCAATTTCGTGAGAGTAGCTTAAACATGTAGTAAAAAGACTCGGTAAAAAATATGGATCTGAATTTTATGAGAGTTTTTGGGTAGCTTGAGTTTTTTATGATCAAAGTTTTATGCATTTCAAAACCTTATTTTAGGAGTTCTATTTTAAATCAACTCATATTCAGAAAATCAATTAAAATTCTAGATTTGCCAGAAACTTAAAACCACGCCGCAAAAAAACCTAAATAAAAAGATTGTTATTTAATTAATTAACCTACGTGAAAACTTCTCAGCTGGCTGAACAATCAGCAAAATTTATTGTCAGGTACGAACTGAATTGCTCTATATATTGCCACTTTGACTATGACGCCCATGCAGAGAAAGGGCGAAATCAACTTCTATATGACACGTAAAATGACGTGAAGTCTATCAGATGTCGAAGCTATTGTATTCGGCAATTATTGTCCAGGCCATATATCAATCAAAATAATTCTCTGAAAAAAGCTGCGGTACGCTCAAAGCGATATTCCCTCCAGTTTGAAATTTTAATCATAAGTTTGAAATTTTAATCATAAATGGTATGAATTGTATTCAGTACTAAACCTCCTACGAAATGGCCCACTTAGCTCATTATGCAAGACACTGGGATAAGATAATGGTATTTCAAAATACTTTTTTAATGTTTTTAAGTTAAAAGTTTTAGGAAATGATGATTTTTTTTGGAATATTTGTTTAAATTTTGACAAATTGTTAGATTAATAGATTTGAGTGATTATTTTTATATAATTTGAATGTTTTGGAGATTTTCAACATGCTGAATCCATTTCTGCATTCAGAAATGGATTTTAAACAAAACAAAAAATAATGATTCGTATAAATTTGCTAAAAAAACATTTCTTTAGCAACACCCTTTTTAATGGATGTTCTAGTTACAATTTTGTTATGAACTTTAACAAACAATTATATCTGTAATATTTTCTGTTTTAAATTATGGTTTAAGAATTTTGTATGGTATTTGAATAGATTTAGAAAGTTGTAATATTTTTAGTTGTAAATTATGATTTAAAAGTTTTGTACGGTATTTGAATAGATTTAGAAAGTTAAAATTGCAGAATTTTTGTTTACTTAAATTTGATAAAAGTTGTAAAAATAAAATTATTTATGTATTTATATGAAGTTGCAATGAAGATCATTAGAAATGGAGTAATTTGAGTGTCTTTATCAAATTCTTCCACATTGAAGATGCAATAGTTTTAAATAAGGTAAGATACAATAGTTTTAAATAAGGTAAGATGATTCACATTTAGAAATATCTTTCTTTTGATTAAATTTTATATTAGATGGTATTGGAGTATAACTTAAAACTATTTATGATTGGCTAAGAATTGGTTTTCCTCAAAGATAAAGAAATAAGTTAACTATCAAAAACCCATATGCATACATTTGGTAAAATTCTACCCCCTTATTAATCATAGGTGGAAGTCTACCCCTTTATTTCAGATGAACAAATTTTATTTACATAAAATGATTTAATTGCATATCAAAGGCTTGAAATTGTACAAAATTTAAGCTAATAACTATGAGTTTTGTAGAAGTTTTCTTATTTTAAAACATAAGTTTTATTGGAAAAAAAAATTCTTATGTATATTATAAAATTTATCACCCAACGATTTGAACTTGTGACCTCTTAGGAGGAAACACATGTTCTTAACCAGTAACGCACTTGTCATAGATTAACTAAACAATGGAGCATTAACTACTAACAACAAATTAAACAACCTATTGGGTCATGTATTCATTATCTGATGACGATTTGAATTCAAATATAGAGAATGTCGCATATATGGTTGACACATCCCACCTTTATTCTTTTTAGAGGAGAAATGATCAAAAAGCAATGATTTACTTCCCTTGCTTTGTGTGAATGTATGATATTTTATAGTGGGCGCTATGGGGAATGTAGAAACTAGGGGCAAGTTCTTTGTGATAGGCTATTCTACTTCATTCATGACTTCACAATGGAGATAACAATGCCTCATCCAATGTGTCCACCTTGTGAACTTCAAAATTCCCATTCACTTTTCACTGTTCTCAGGCACTCTTCATGGTTCTCAGGCACTCATGATTCCTAGCATGAGCTTTTACAGTCTATTTTTTATGTTCTATTTATTTCTTTCAATGTCACATATTGTCATATATTTGACTATGGTAGATTTCACATCTTCCTTGGCATTATGCTTATCCCCTTATGTTTTTTACATAAATTCTAAGCTTGGGCCAATTGATCCTATGGTTATTCGATGTTGTCGGTTGTTCATTAGGATGCAGGGAATTTTGGTGTTGGTGATCTTAACTTTGGTGATTTTTTTTGTTAGCCATCTTCAGTTCCTTTTTAAGCAATTTTTTGAGCCACTTGAAACTAACAGTCTACTAGTCTCTTTCCAGTTATCAACAAAGTTTATCATTATCCCCAAGTTTTGTTGTAGCTTTGGTAAAATCATGAATTTGGGTAACACTTTCGTGACAATCGGGTCTCCAAAATTTCTAGCGGCAATTTTTCGGCTGAACAAATGTTACTTTCGGCCGAAATTTTTTTCGACCGAAAATTTTCACGTCAAATTTAACGGTGCCCTCAAAATTCGTGTACAATGTTTTTTGGATGAATTATTTTCCCATGGTAAGAATATTTCGGCCAAAACACTTTTCGGCCGAAACGTTTATTTTTAACGGATTCCGTTAAAAACTAGGTTTCGGCCGAAATAATATTTCGGCTGAAAACTTGAAAATGGGACTGTTTGCAGGAAACTACAAATTCTCTCCATCTTACTTCATCTTTGGAGGTAGCGGACTCCTGCAAATACTTAGAATTTAGTTTGAGAATTGATACCAACATTTTTAAAATTGAATCTACTTTCATTGGGTATAATTTGTTTTCATTTTCATTGTTTTTATCTAATTTTATTTAATTTTATAAAAAAATCACTGCATAATAT
>JASDQU010244796.1:49262-71086 GCA_032191745.1 Picea mariana | reverse complement strand
TTTAGTTTTTTGCTTCTCTTGGGACTTTAGATTGGCCAACGAAGACATTAAACCCATCAGGGTGAGTCAATCCAAATGGCTTGGGTTAATTAGACAACCCTGGACCGGATTTACTCTTCCAGTTGATGAGCGGTCATTTTCACCCGTCAACAGGTACACATTTCTACATAACTCAAAAATGTTTCTAGGGTTTCCCCTGGCTACTTTCCTACTCTAACATTCATCCTATGCTATCTTAGTTCAGTCGCATTCCAGAGCCGAAGTGGAAACTCCTACTCTGTTTACAATTTCAAAACTTTGACTCAAAGGGTAAAATTTGACACCAGTTCCAGCGTGCCTCCAAAAGGTGAATTCCGATGCTGAGTGGAGGCGGATCTCAAAATCAGCTGCAACTGTCAATGTTGAATTTCTGGAAGAACTCACACGTGTTGAGTGGTCCTGCCTCTACACACTTGCCAATGATGCTCCTGCATCAGTAGACCCCCCACTTGTTTTAACTATGATGATATAGGCCATGTGTTGAGATTTTTTACCAAACCACACACTCTCTATGGGTACTTCTATAGCCCCAAGAACATCACAAAGGATTTTCCTAACTTACTAAAGAATTGGGAAGAGAAGAAGGCACATTCCAACATGGTGAATATGGTGCCATGAGGGAATTAGAAAAAGGATGATGAATTTTATGTACAGGTGATAAACCTGGGAAGAGAAAATATGAGAATGGAATTTGAACATAGTGAAAGCTCGAGTCAAAGGACAGAGGGGAAAATAAGAAAGGAAGCACAACCCCCTCGTAAGTTTGATGTTTTCCAACAAAATCAGTTCTTGTGCGACACACAAAGGGACATAGAGGAATAAAGAGCATGATAAGAGATTCAACATGTGGCACAAAGGTCGCTTGAAGTGGCCTAGATTCATGAGGATGTACAACAAATGATACGGAGGTTGCTAGAAGAAGCCCAAGCCCATGAAGAATTGTAGTGCACCACGTAGAGGTATTTGGATGAATCTTGTGTGCACAAGGAAATATAATGTGCAATGCAAAGGTTTCTAGAAGAAGTTCATAGAAAAGAAGAGTTGTGATGTGCCGAACAAAGGGAAATAGAGGAATATGTACATGAAGAGTTGAAGCACACAATGTGAGAAGAAGAACTGCATGACCTGGGTCATGAAACAAAAATTGAAGATCAAGTAAGTAACTTATTGCATTGTTGTTTAAGATTTTTAAGTGACCCTAATGCTATGCGGAATTTGATGTATATGTTAGCGACCTACATGGGGAAAGAAGAGGCATACGGAGTTATATCATCCCCCCTACTAGAAAGGGATGTGTGTTAGGTCAGTAAGCATAAGTGCACATGAAAGGATTTCAAGATGACATCTAAAATCAGAATTTATGAAATGGATGGGGTCATGTTGGATTTGGGTTCTTTTGTGAACATCCTGCTATAGAAGTAATGGGAGTTGATGGGTAAACTGAACTTGATATGGCTTCCCATTCAGATTTGGCTAGAAAATCAGTATAGAATCTACCCTATAATCCTATTGGAGAATGTCTAGGAGAACATAGAGGGGGTGAAGATGAATTTTTTTTGAAGTGATAGAGATAATGGATGATTTTGATCCATACCCCACCCTACTTTCCATTGATTGGGCCTTTGAAAACAATGTTGCATTGAACCTGAAGAAGAGACATATGTCATTTGAAAAAAAAACCCTGCACATGATCGTTCCATTAGATTCAAATGAAGGGGATAGATACAATGATCCAAATGATGGGATGCATAGAGATTTATTATTGAAAATATTTACAATATTACGGAGGGTAGGGAAGATTACATCAATCCCACCATGGATGGGGAATTGAGTTGGAAGAGTGTGAATTAATACGATATTGGTTCTGAGGATGCCATGGAGATGTGGAAACATATGATGTATGAGGTATCTACCTGAAGATGTGCAAGGATAACTAAATAAATGTGTTGAATTGGCTCCAAGCTATGCGATTCCCCCTATTTTGAAGGGATGGGGCCAATAGAAGCATTCTCAATATAGATATAGAAGAATGTTACATAAGCCATAAGGGTTTAGGCCATGGATGATATAGTACAAGGAACACCGACACGGTGGTGGGAGACACATTGCATGAACATATAGGATTGGGCATAGGTGGCTGAGTTGATAAAGGTCAAATTCCAACCCATCCCTGATTTTGAATCAACCAATTGGTATAAGGACACTGAATATCCTTAGGAGCACATTCACTACTACAAAAGTCATTGGACTACCAAGAATATTCCTCATATGCAATGGGTCCACCAATTTGTTCATACCATGGATATGGTTCCAAGGAGCTAGTATATTCAAGAGGATCTCATGAGGTCAACAATAGAATTGGTTCATGTAAGTGCACAATTTTTCTCAATGTTCCACTTCATAGTAGAAGATTCTTCTCAAAATAAGGCACTCCTCCATATTAAAAACTTTATTTTTCACTATCAATCGAAGGATAACACAACAAAGGTTGTATCATTATATCATTATCTGGTGGTGAAACTGAAGGAGGCCATCCATTGTTGAAAAGTTGAAGTTGACGATGTTGATGATGATGACCAAAGAGGCATACAAATCAAATAATTCGAGGTTGAGAAAGAAGTCGAGGGAAAGGAGGTGAAGATGGTTGTGATGGACTGTGGACATCTGATTAAGATAAAGAAACATGATATCAACAATGAGGAAGTGCCCAAAATGTCTATCATTGGAGACTATTGGGACAAAGAGATTGTTACTCAGGTCATAGATCTACTCAAAGAATATGAGGAATTATTCCCTCAAATATTATCAGAGATGAAGGGAATTGCAAGGTCCCTAGGGGATATGAAAATTCAGCTCAATCCAAATGCCAAACCTATTAAGAGAATGCCTTACTGATTAAACTACAAGTATAAAGAAAATGTGCACAAGAAGTTGGATCAGATATTGGATGTTGGAATCATTATTTCCATGGAGGAATTTGATTGGATTAGTCCCATGGTGGTGCAACCAAAGAAAACAAGCGACATTCAAATCTATGTAGACCCGTGGAGCCTTAATTCCACATATGTGCATGATATGTTCCCTAATCCTTTCATCGATGAGGGTTTATAGAATGTTGGTGGATGATAAGCCTACTCCCTTACATATGTTTTTTCAGGATATCATCAGGTTCAAATCATGGAGGAATATCAAGCCAAAATCACCTTTGAGACATAATGGGGTTCCTTTTTTGATACGGCGATGCCTTTTGGGATGAAGAATGCCTCTACAATGTTTTCCAGGATCGTGGTCACAACCTTTAAATATTTTATCCACAAGTTTCTTGAATTTTACTTGGACGTCTAGAAAATGTTTAGCTTGTTAAAAGAGAACATGAAATCCCTTCACTTGATGCTAGATTGACGCCTCCAACTCCATTTTTTGGTGAATTTGAATAAGTGCATCTTCTGAATTCCATTTGGGAAGTTGTTATCCACAATTTTGGTCATTGTGATGATGTTATGATGATGTCATGATGATTGAAAATCAAGCTCTTCAATAAGAACATTTTCCTGAGAAAGGTTACACTTATCAGCTTCCAGAAATCACATTTTAAATATAGTTCACAGGCTGCATATATACTCTCCTGCGAGAATGCCTGATTCTCGCAGGCTACTTTCAGCTTGGGTGTGAACTTCTCGCACTGTACTCATGGTTAGGGTGCGAACATGTTCTTAAAGAAGGAAAAGGATAAGATCTCGATCCTTCTAGAATGGAATCTTCTAGAAGGATGAATTGGCTTTCGAATGGTTGGCAAAGTACTGACTTTCCAGATATCTTGGGATCATTCCCTATGAAAGTAAGTAAATTATCTTCTCCTATATATTGAGGAGATTTCTCATGGAAAAGGTTAGAAGCAAGCTAGCAAGAGATTGATTGGAGAATTGTTGAAGCCTGTATGAAGGACTGATGCTACAGCAGCAAGAGACTACAACAAGATCATTACAAGTGGTTGATTTTCTTCATGCATGAGCAAGTGTGTGTGTCATAAATAGGAGCCATCGAAAGGAGACCTACTACATCAAGGCTCAAGTTGTAAATTTCTCTTTCAATTAATTCAATACAGTAATATGTCCCTTTCCCATAAAGATGATGTCACTTTATTACATGATTCCTTGATCACATGTATAGACTAGATATTGAATATATTAACTTGCCTATATTTCGATTGGTTTGTACTGTGATGGTTCGAACGGTGCAAGAGCATTGGAGTATAAAGCTTGGAACAACAGAGACATAAGGAGAGCGTTCACAAGGTATGCCTACAATATTTATCTCTTAGTTTATTCAATAGGCTAGATCTAGGGAAAGAGTAGTATTCTGTTCTGTTTTGTTCTAGATCCGGGTGGATCTAGGGAGATCGGTTCGTGTCCGGACTTATGGATTAATCCTGAAACAGAAGTTGTTGGGGAATGTGGTTTGCAAGGATGGATTGTTGGTTGAACAAGCTAAAATCACTTTCATATTGGATATGGTGGCCCCTACTTTGGTTTGCAAGCCATGTGCCCACATTGGGTCATGTAGGATATTATCGGTGGTTCATTCAGAGCCATGCAAACATTTCTTCCACATTGGAGAATTTTTTGCGCAAGGATACCAAGTACATATGGACACAAGAATGCCAGGAATCCCTAGATACCCTAAAGGAGAAACTAGTCACTGTGTTGATTATGGTATTCCCCAACTAGTCCAATCGCTTTCATGTTCATGTAGATACTTCATCCATTGCGTTGGGAGTAGTTATTGAGTAGCCGAGTGGAAGGTATATTGATGATTTGATTTACTTTGATAGTCACAAAATATCCAATGAAGAAAATAATTATACAATGACTGAGCACGAGGGTCTCATCATAGTATATGCATCGTAGAATTTTCAGCATTATTTGATGGGAACCCATTTTAAATTATTCTATGACCATTCTGTTCTCAAGTATTTGGTCAAAAAGCCAATAATGGGAGGGAGGATATACTAGGAGTTGCTACTATTTCAAGAATTCAAGTTTGAGGTAGTTGTCAAATTGGGGAAATAAAATGTTGGACTTTATCATCTATTAAGGATTGATTCTAGAGAAGCTAATCGAAGTATAGATTATGAACTCCCCGATGCATAAATTTTCTACATAAGAATAGTTCCTAATCAAATGGACGAGATCATTGAATTTATCACATCAGGAGAGGCTCTGATGGGGTATACTCCAGCCCAAAATCATCAACTAGTGACCTATAGTGTCGATTATAACTTAATTCTAGGCAGTTATACAAGATGGGAGATGATGGAATTCTATGTGGATGTGCCTTAGAGAATGAATATGACCCCATTTTGTATGACGCACATGAGGGAATTGTAGGAGGGAATTGTTATCCCCCATTTCTAGGGATAACTAAGGAGATGATTTCTCGAGGCCCTCAGGTTGTAGAAATGGAGTATAGAGAGGCAGATGAGTAGGCAGGGTCCCCTATAATACCACACATCACCATCATATCAATGACAACAACATACATCACACCTAGCTTGGCCCACAAAGGACATCGATTCTTTATTCACGAGGAAAAAAAATTGATATCGTGGTAAGTGTCATTTTAATATTTGAAGAATTTTAACATGTTACAAATGATCCTTTCTTGATTTTGAAAGAACTTACTTGGAAATTATGTTTTTTTCCCTATTTCAACTTGGTGAGTGTCATGGTTTCCTAGTAAGTGGCCACCCTTAGGGAAAGGGCTTATACTGAGGGTTTCCTTGAAGGGTCATCGTACCATTCCCACTCATACTTTCCACCTTCCATCACTTCTTCCCCTCAATTCTCCCATCTTTTAGGTTTTCGAGCTTATTTACTGAAGAAGGGAATGTACCTCATTTCATGGGAAGGAAGGGCCACTAGACTCAGAGGTTCCCTAGAAAGAAACATCATGCAATACAAGATCACCTTGGGATTCCAATAGCAATGAAACGTCTCTCTAAAAAAAAGGTGAGGGACCCATAAAATAAATAACTAATTAATTAATGTTTCTTTTCCAAGCTAGAGTGTTTGTGGGATATGCATTTCCTTTTTAGTGCCCCTTATTGTCTTCAACTTGGAAAATCATGCAAACCAAGGTAGAGTGTATGTGGTCTATGGTTTTCCTTTTTAGTGCCCCTTATTGTCTTCAACTTGGTAACACATGCAAAATAAAGGGCTAATAAAGGGCTTGGAAAAATATGCTTTAAAAACAAAAAGAGGAAAATGATGTGGCTAACCCTCAACGTAGGCACCCATAAATGAGACTATTAGAAAAATAGGATCACAAAGCAATAAAATAAAACAAATGTGGAAATAAAATACAAAATATACACAATACAATAGAGAAACAAATATACGTGGTTCACCCAGTGTGGGCTACGTCCACCAGATAAATTGCCAGGTCCTTCCTTTATTATTATCCAACAAATGAAGGGATACAACATACAACAAACCTGCTGTAACTTCCTCTTCATTATCTCACAATATCCTATGTCAAAATTCAATATTCTCTCTCATGCTTAGCCGCAATACATTTCCCTCATAAAAGAGGGTTTCCTTCTAGGGAAAAAAAACCTGACATCATTTCTATTGTTAGATTTGCAACCTTATAATGAACGGTCCATATTTACAATGAAATTACAATATACATTTACAAGGAAAATTTTCCTTCAGGGGCTATCTCCCCAAACCCCACAGAGGGGGTAACCCCCCTCTGCACTCCCCCACATGGAAGAGTGTAAATTCTTCTGGGGTGTAAAGTCTTCATGGGTTATAAACACGGCTGAAAACAAAGACCTATGAATCAGGAAGATAATTAGGCTCCACAATCAACAATATTCCACTTGGAGACTGATCTCAACAACTCCATCGTTGTTCTATCTGTTGGACTATGAACCTTCTTAGACCTGTCAAATTTCTCATCTTCATATTCATGCTTGAAGACCAACTGAAACTGAGAAAGAACTTAGTTTCTCCCTAGTTACTCCCTTTGTTAACATGTCTACAGGATTCTGGCTAGTGTGTATCTTTCCCAACTTCAAATGTCCATCTTCCAAGATGCATCGCATGAAATGATACCTCAACTGTGTATGATTCATCTTCAAATGGAAGGCTGAGTTCTTTGCAAGATGAATGGAACTCTCACTGTCACAATACAACCTATTGTTCTCCTGCTTCTTTCCCAATTCCTCCCTAAACCTTTGTAACCAAATCATTTCTTTACTAGCCTCTGTAGCAATAACATACTCTGCTTCTATTGTTGAAAGTGCAACAAACTTTTGCAGTTTCGAAATACAACTTACTGATGTTCCACCTATAGTAAAAACATACCCTGTGGTGCTCCTCCTGCTATCTTTATCACCTGCCATATATGAATCAACATATCCCTTTAGAAAAGTGTCTGATCCTCCAAAACATAATGCATGAGTAGCGGTACCTCTCAAATACTTGAGAATCCACTTTATTGCCTCCCAATGTTCTTTACCTAGATTGTTCATACACCTGCTCACAACTCCCACTGCATGTGCAATATCTGGTCTTGTGAAAACCACCGCATACATCAAGCTTCCAACTACTGATGAATAAGGGACCCTGGACATGTATTCTATCTCCTCCTGTGTCTTGGGACACATTTCCTTAGTTAATTTTAAATGGCTGGCCAAAGTTGTACTAACTGCTTTTTCATTCTGCACTATAAACCTCTCCAACACCTTCTCTATGTACTCACCCTGAGACAATGTCAATTTGCAATTTTTCCTGTCTCTTGTTATTCTCATACCAAGGATTTTATTTGCAACACCCAAATCCTTCATTGCAAATGAATTAGATAATTTCTTCTTGAGCACATTTATATCCTGCATATTAGACCTTGCAACAAGCATGCCATCTACATATAATAACAAGATAATATAGCTTCCATTTTCTAGCCTTTTAAAATAAAGATAGTGATCATAATGACATCTACTATAACTCTGTTCTGTCATAAACCTGCCAAACTTCAAATACCACTGCCTTGGAGCTTGCTTTAGGCCATGCAATATCTTCTTTAACCTGCATACCAAATTCTCCTTCCCTTTGACCTCATACCTCTATGGTTGTTGCATATAAATCTCTTCCTCCAAATCCCCATGGAGAAAAGTTGTTTTTACATCTAACCATTCAAGATGCAAATCTTCTACTTCCACGAGACTCAAAATAGTCTTAATTGAAGTCATTTTAAGAACATGAGAAAATATTTCATCAAAATCTATACCTTTCTTTTGTGCAAACCCCCTTTACAACAAGTCTAGCCTTCTACCACTTTTCTCCTCCATCTTCTTCCTTCAACTTGTAAACCCATTTATTCTGCAATGCTCTTTTTCCCGCAGGGAACTGAACCAAGTCCCAAGTTTGTTTATTTTCCAAGGAATCCATTTCCTCCTTCGTGCATTTCTCCCACTTGTTTTTGGTGTCTACCTACATTGCCTCTTCATAACATTCTGGTTCACCAGAATCGGTCAACAATAAATAATACAATGAAGGAGAGTATCGTTCAGGGGGTATACTTAACCTGGTAGATCTTCTAACCACACTTGTAGGATTTTGAGGTACATGTTTCTCCTGTTGTTGTACATTTTTATTTTCTGGTTCCTTTGGAATTTCTTTTCCAGTGATCTCATCAAGCACTGTGTATTCTGGTTTTTCTTTTTCCTGTTTCTTTCCCTGCAACTGATCTTTGTACATGACCTTCTCATTGAATATGGCATCTCTACTCCTAATTATTTTGTTATTTTCATAATCCCATAAGAGATAACCAAAATCATTAACACCGTATCGAATAAAGGTACACTTCTTGGACTTTTCCTCAAGATTTGTTCTATTTTCTTTATCAATATGGACAAATGTTTCACAACTGAAAGTCTTGAAAAAGGAATAGTTTACCTTTTTTTTTGTCCATGACTCCTATGGAATTATACCATCCAAAGATCTTGAAGGTATATTTATTAAGTAAGCAACAATTTCTACAACATCTTCCCATAATTGTATGGGAAAACCAACATGCAATCTCATACTCCTTGCATGCTCCATGATTGTCCTGTTCATCCTTTCTGACACACCATTTTCTTGTGGTTTTCTTGGAACTGTCTTCTCTTTACGAATCCCATGGTATGAATAGTAATCATCAAATTCCTTACTGCAATATTCACCTCCATTATTTGATCTGAGACACTTCAACTTTTTTCCCGTCTCATTCACAACCAAAGTTTTCCATTTCTTAAAAGTATAAAAAACATCAGATTTTTGTCGAATGCAATAAAGCCAAGTTTTTCTAGTTGCATCATCAATAAAAGTAACATAGTGATGAGAGCCACCAAGAGATGATATCTGAGTTGGTCCCCATACATCTGTATGCACAAGATATAACCTTTCACTCTTCTTTTCTTTTCCGACTCTGAGAAATATGACTCTCTTCTGTTTTCCATAAACACAATGCTCACAGAAGTCCAAATCAATTTGTTTAAGATCTAGCAACAAATTTATTTTGTGAAGTATCTGCATCCCCTTCTCACTCATGTGTCCAAGCCTATGATGCCAAAGTGCTGTATCCACTCCTGTAGAAGATAAATATATAAAAGAGTTAGTACTACCAGTACATAAATACAATGTACCTACCTTATCTCCTTTTGCTATCACCAATGATCCTTTGATGACCTTCCATGTCTTATATGTAAATATGGATATACAACCTTCACTTGCCAAATGTCCTACTGAAATCATATTTTTCATTAGATCTGGAACATATCTTACCTCTTTCAACAACCATTGCTTTTCTTTATTTTTACCTTTCCCATTCCAACAATTTTGCATGGTGCATCATCACCCAAATGAACCTGTCCAAAATCACCTTGAAAATAATATAAAAAATGTTTCCTATAGGGTGTGGCATGAAACGAAGCCCCTGAATCTACCACCCAAGACTCAAAAATATTATCTATAGAAAGAATAAAATCAAATTGTAACACATCACATGTTACATTTGCTTCCTAATTTCTCCCTTGCTGTCCATCTCTTTGTTTCTTTGGAGCTCTGCAGTCTTTCTTCAAATGTCCTTTGTTTCCACAATTCCATTACTCTATCTTTCCAAGTCTAGATTTGGATCTGACCTTCCTATAATTCCCGCGGTTCCATGAGCCCTTTCCTCTATCCTTTTTTCTTCCCCTTTTCTCCATGTTCAATGCATTACTTGATGTCTCACTTGTGCTTTTCTGTCGCATTTCCTCACTAAGGATAACACCAACAACATCAACAAATTTTAAAGTATTTGAACCAGAGACAGAGTTACTTACAGTCATGACCAAGCCATTCCAATTTTCTGGCAATGAGAACAAGATTGGAAGAGCCCTTAAGTCATCATCAAAGTCCACTTTTACAAAACTTAGTTGATTAGTAATCGTATTAAATTCATTTAAATGATATGCAACAGACCCACCTTTGAGATATTCATATTAAATAATATTTTCATTATAAATACCTTATTGGATGCCAAGGGTTTTTCATACAATTTAGCCAATGCGTCCATCAAACCCTTCGTTGTCTTTTCTTTCAAAATATTGAAAGACACTGACGCTGCCAGGCTCAGCCGTATCGTTCCAATAGCCTTTCTGTCAAGAATCTCCCATTCTTCATCCTTCATAGTCATCGACTTCTTTGCTATTCCACCCAATGGTAGGAATAGATCCTTCTTATATAAATAATCTTCCATCTGCATCTTCCATAACTGGTAGTTTTGGCCATTAAATTTTTCGACCTTAAACTTTCCATCTTCCGACATTGCTCCCACTCGAACTAGGAACCCTCTTTTCCTGTGAGTTACCTTTCACTCTGATACCAGTTGTTAGAAAAACAGGATTGCAGAGCAATAAAATAAAACAAGCGCAGAAATAAAATACAAAAGATACATAATACAATAGAGACACAGATATGTGTGGTTCACCCAGTGTGGGCTATGTCCACCAAAGAAATTTCCAGGTCCTTCCTTTATTATTATCCAACAAATGAAGGGATACAACCTACAACAAACTCATTGTAACTTCCTCTTTGTTCACTCATAGTCTCCTATCTCAGACTACAATATTCGCTCTCGTTCTTAGCCACAATACATTTCCCTCATAAAAGAGGGATGCCTTCTAGGGAAAAAACCCTAACATCATTTCTACCATTAGATATTCGACCTTATAATGAACGGTCCATATTTATAATGAAATTACAATATACTTTTACAAGGCAATTTTTCCTTCGGGGGCTATCCCCCCAGACCCCGCAGAGGGGGTAACCCCCATCTGCACTCCCCCATGTGGAAGAGTGTACATTATTCTAGGGTGTAAACTCTTCATGGGGTATAAACATGGCTGAAAACAAAGACCTATGAATCAGGAAGATAATCAGGCTTCACAACCAATAGAGACAATATGAGCCCTTGTATGTCATGAAACCTTGTACCTAGAATTATAACCTCATCCACCTCACATTCATTGCATAACCTAGCAAGGATTATCCTTTTGAACATCCCCAACTCGAGGAATTAGCTCACCCAATAGGTCATTATGACACCCCTCCCATATTTAAATTTGGCAAGTTGTATAAGGTATTTGAGAATTTGTTTATTTTGAAAAGGGTGTATTTGATGCACATGTTTGGGTGGTTATTGGATTAGATATTGCTTACTTGACATGATACTTGTGACTTGTGGAACCTTGGAGGACATACTTGTTTGTCTTTGCAGGTCCTTTATAGGTGAAAGATTGATCATGAAGGCACAAGGTCACTTGGACCTTCATTTGGGCATGAATCCCATAGGTTGGATGATGGAGCCCCTCTCCCTAGACACATGGGAAGAGGAACATTTCCTTTGAAGGCACTTGGACACCATGAGATGAACATGCCCCATATCATTTCACTCAAACGATGGCCTTGGAAGGCCTAAACCATCACACTTTATTCCCTAGACATCATATGGGTTTAGGGTTTTTATGGGGTTTCTCATGGTTGATGGTCATGGTCATGGTTTGATGGAGAGAGAGACACTTGGCACATGATAGAGAACTTGGTGGCATGATTTATGGACTTTGTATGCCCAATGTTCTTCATCAAAGACTCAATGTCTCGCCTAGAGGCCCTACGTCGCCCCTAAAAGGATATTTTATTTTTTGTAAATTTTAATTTTGAGACGTAAATGGACAAATAGGGAGGTCAACCTCTCTAATTTGATGTTGAATTTTCAAAAAGTGGACAAAAGGGTTTTAGGTGACTTCATATAAATAGAGGTCACCCTTTTTTCATTTGGATGATAACTCACTTGAGAATTACATACTTGTTGGCTGAAATTTTCACCCGACTTGGGAAAGATGCACTATCTATTTTTGGTCTCTTTTGGATGCTAGTACTTGTCTTTTGGTGGTGGAAATCTAGGTGTTATCTCTTGGACATTTTTTTTCTTTCTATTGTGGTGGAATATTCTTGGTAAATTAGGGTTTATTTTTTTATTTATTGGATTAGGTAAGGAATTTTGATCCAGGAGGATCTCGGTGGCCACCCACCTTGTCCAACTGGCTCAAAACAATTTTTTTGCAACTTACTATTTTCAACAGTTTTTCGGTTCCTAAAATTTTGGGGCCATTTGAGGGCCTAAACAATGATTTTTCACGATCAAGAACCTCAATATTATCCAAATACTCTCATTGATCCCCCTAAATGAAGATCCTCATCAATACCTTTCCAATGAGCTATTGTGCACTCAAAATGAAGATCGTATGCAAAAGTTACGACCCAGAGAAGTTGATGTACTAACTTACCCCAATGGAGCCCACATGATTTTTGGCGCTTCATCTCCTAGGGTTATGTTTTTGGATGTTTAGGATTTTTTCATTCTTGTTTATTGTTAAAATTCCTTCAGAGCCTCATTGTACTCATCTTCTTGAGAATTAGCATAGTCGTCACATCTCTTCTGAGAGATAAGCTGCCACCACTCTAGAAAGCTTGTTTTTAGTCTGCATTTTATAGTTTTCAACACAATTCTTATTTAATAGAAGCCAAGTTTTATTGTATCTATGTTATTTTTCACTGTGTCTATGTGTTAATATTATAAATATGTGGTTTCATTTTGTTCCTCTCATAAATCTGGATCAGTAGTATCAGAGCATTTTTCTCCTTGTCGTTTTTTTAATGCATGTCCCCGACGCAATCAGGGTATAGAGAGTTGGGTCTCAAGCTTGTTTCTCTTGAGGAAAATTTCTCTCAAATTCCCAATAAACCATCCATGGAGGGAGAAGATAAAGATTATGGGATAAGAGATCCTTTCAAAATGTTTCTCAAGGAATCCCTTGAGCGACAGAGGAACGAGATCATGGACAAATTTGCACAAAACCTTCGACGAATGCCGAAAAGAGACACATCCACCTCAAGCGGAGGCACCACCCCCTTCAAGGTACAAATCAATTTTGATATTCCTATATTTGAAGGTCAAATATATGTTGATGCTATAGATAAATGGTTAAACCTTCTAGAAGGGTATTTTTCTATCCACAACTTTTTTGATAGAGAAAAGATTACATTAGCACTCTTCAAGGTCGTCCCCCATGTCAAATATTGTTATGAGACTTTATGTGAGAAAAAGGAAATAGAGGGATCCACATTATTTGAAATTGCACCCACTTGGGGTTCCTTCTCAGATGATATTAAGGAGCAATACTACCCTATTGAAAGTTATGATGACTTGTATACAATATGGGCCACACTGCGGCAGGAAAGAGACCAAAAAATGTGTTGAGCACTCAACACACCCTAAAAGCTTTGTGAAATTTTTTCTCTTTTGGGTACCACTTTGTTTTTTTCCTTCTTTCTGAACTGAATTTGTTGTGTAGGGATCATTGATTTTTATGTTCCTATGTTTTATCATCGTTCACATTTAGGTTGGTTTGGAGTTGTTCAGTAGATTAACTTCTCTTCTAAAGAACACTTGGGATTTTAACTAAGTACTATACACAACTAGAATTTTGAGCCATGCACCCATTATCAGCATCGACACGATATGCGCTGTAAAATCAACCATACAACAATGACAAATGTTGATCGTTGATCGTCGACATGTCATTGACATCAGGAGAATAGAAGAGTGAATCGTCGATCACTGATTATGTCTTGCGAAAAAATTATCGAAATCTCGTCGATGTATCATTGTCATCGGGGAGGTATGACAAGGAAAATGCTAACATCGACACACCTAACTAACCTCTAATCGCTGATACATTCTGGGTCAGATACATCCAAAGGAAACCTTAAACTATGAAGCCTTTACTTTGACACAATGCCGAGTGCTGATCATCGATCGATAATACATTATCATCATCGATTAACTCCGAGGGATGAAATCATGAAGTAATAAACATAGTGACTTGATAATCATCTATCCTCAACATGTCATTGACATTGGCAGGATAGGTTGAGGTTCCTAGATCCATGCCTAAAGAAAATCCCCGATTTCAAAGAAACTTTTAACGAAGGAGCCAAAATAAAATGCCATGTGTCATGAATGCCCTTCCATGTCATCATTTCCACGTCAGTACTATACAGAAGTTTGGGTCAACATCGAAGTTTTTGATAAAAGAGGAATTAACGAACATTGTAAAAGAAAACCACTGACATTGATCCACTTGTTTAAACTGACGGAATGATAGGACATCAACGGTAAGATGGGACATCTTTGGTGAAAATAAGATCATATTTTGTTATTTAATGGGCTAATAATTGCGTTGATTAACACACATTACTAAGCCCCATGCCGACCAAATAATAGGAGTTTGAAACCACAGATGAACTACGTAGCACCCCACTCCTACACCACCAGCCTGCAATTGCATTTAAATCCGGAGCATGATTCAAATCTTGGCAATGGATTGTGCAGACCGCATTTATGCCCTGAATTCAAGAACTGACGCGACAAGGTAAGTATGCTCCATTTTTAAATTATAAATACAAATTCGAATGTTGCATCCACTACCCAAGTCTTTCATTGCCAGAGCATTCAAAGGAGCTATAAATCAGTTCAAGAGATCATAAGCGATTTTTAGAATTCTAAACTAGGTTAATCTTGTGTGAAGAAGAGATATGAACCATCTATATCATTTCGACAGTCACAATTGTTTTCTTTTCGGTATCATGTTTGAAAATCGGTATCTCATTATGTTATTTGTGCGGGAAAATGCCTCCAAGGAATCCAAAGACCATGCATTTGTCAAGATCACCAAAACTGAAAGAAGCGGAGTTCGATGAAGGATCCTCGCCTGACACTACTATACAACTTGATTTTTCCACTAACGTGGAGCTAGTTGTCCGAACAAGCACTAAAAATGTGTTTTCCCAACCTCTTGCATTTGGTGACATAGAGGCGAGTACTGGGTTGAAAGTGGTGCTCCCACAGTGGGGATATTTGTTCAACATGATCAACTGGGAAGATTAATCAGAGTTTATACCACACAGTGGCCCGCATTTTAGAATTCTCGATGACCAAGTATTCCCAAAAATTCGACTATCCCGCCTGCACATGGTAGCCTATTGAACACTAGTCTTGCCTTGCATTGAAACTCTGGGGTGGATAATCGACCACACATATGTGACAAAATGCGTGGTAAATGATGAGAATGGCGGATGTGTTGGGTTTTTTCTGCCAATAGAGTTCCAAGAATATTGCAAACTCAGAGACCCAGAGGAAAGGTTGTGGTAAAATTCTATGATGTCCATGACACTAGCAAATTGATGGCCTCATGGTGGAAGGAGGATAAGAAGTTTATGAATAGGAGAAATGACTGGTATGGTATGAACAATCTTATAGATCCATATATTTATCTGATGTCTCTAATCTGTTGATTATATGGGGAGAGGGATTGCACCAAGTTTTCAGAAGCTTGGATGCCCCTAGATTACACTATGGAAATATTCGGTAGTAGCTTCAATTGGGGAGTGATTATTTCAAAACAACTGAGCACCAATATACTGCAATCCCACACACCAAAGGATGGTGAAACTCCAACTTTCCACATGGTTTCATACCTACTGGACGTGATCTGCGCAAGGAACGTCTTCATAGGAATGAATTTGAGCTGGCATGTTGCAGAGCTACCTGTGCATGTCTATTTCAACATTCTATGGGGGAACATGTACAAGAGATCTTACACTCTCATATGTGATGAATTTATAGCTTGAGTTTATTTTATTGTTTTTAATAAAGAATTCCCAAGTCTTACGACAACATCCAAGAAGATGATTTCAAAGTAGGCCACTGGTACCTGGAAGAAACCACCACCTACATCAGAGTGTTCAGGGCCACTGACACTCCTCATTTACTCCCCACCCATTTCCTAGACAGACTCATCGTGGGAGAGATTTGTTATCAAACCATTATGCAAGGCTATAATGCCACTACGGTGAAGGACAAAAGTAGAGCATTCATACCCTATGGCTTTCATGTAGGGTTTTACACGATGAAAGATACTACACAAGTAGAAAAAGAGGAATTGAGCCAGTTGGAGTATATATTTCCCATAGGCCGATTTTGCAAAAATGACCCAAAGGGCCTAGTACCCCAGCATGCATTACATGTGTCTTCCTACTAGCCATATTCACATGATAAGTTTGAAGATGAAATATTTACAGAAGGTGATTAGGACTGGGAGTAGGTGCTTTATAGAAAATCTAACCCCAACATGACGATATTTAAATACATGACAATGGATGAGTAGGTTGAAATGATAGAACAAACAACTCAAGAATCCCTCGGGGTTAGGGAGAAAACATAAAAGTAGAAGCCACAAAGGCACATAGGAGAGGGATGTTGCTACTAGAAGAAGCCCAAAGAGTCATCCAAATATTAGAAGATGATCCCCAACTGAAACCTCTGATAGAACCCATAAGGGTCATCCCGACTGACATGATCAATCTTGGAAAAGAACTAGATGGCTCAAAGTCAACCCTAATGGAGGAGACTGCTCATCCAGAAAGCTCATGGATCATGTGATAACAGGAAAGGTCATCGATCGTTTCTCTAGTGCAAGTGGGGGAAACAAGAAAATCAAGTACAACAGATGTGCCCGACATCCTCATAGAACTAATTACCATATACGACGATGATGAAATCTCAGGGGTTTTGCTCATAACCCCAGTACCAATCACAGAGGAGGGAGAACCAGGGGAAACATGTTCTCTAAATCTTGAAGCTTCGACCTCAATTCCCCAAGAAGGAGACAGAAAGTTCGAAAACATGTTGGACACTAAATTTCTCGACCAATCAAGAATTCATCCTAATATGGACAACTCTAAGGAGGATTTGGGCTCTAGTGAACAGGAACAAGAAACACAACAATAAAAAATCGAAATTTCAATAGCCAATCCTCAATTAAAGGATGATCTTTTCCCCCTCTCCCCATCTAAATCCAAGACTCCACCAACCAATGAACCCCTATAGGAGGCCAATTCACTAGGACATATAGAAGTTCCCCCTACTAAAGAACTACAAGAGCCGATCATAGAACACATATATACGGCAGGAATCCTAGGCAACACTCTGACCTGGGGAGACCAACAGATTACTGAGCCAGTGGACGATGTCGCTGACATACAAGTGATTTCTTATGATAGCAAGAGAAAAGTTATGATGATAAGGACAACCAAGAAAAGGAGGCTCATACTTGATAGCACACTCCTCATTACCAAAGAATAAACACTTCTCAACACAGAAATTTCTAAAACAACTGAGTTGATCAGGGTGGGGAGGGATATAACTGATGCAATGATGGATAGAGTGAAAAGGGATGAAAATGAATTAGTAGCCACAAAGAAGGATATGGATCATCTACACCATCTAATGAAGTACTATCAGGATTCGACAAAGGCATTGGTATTCTCAAGGAGTGAGTTCAAAGAAACATATGCATAGTTCAAAAATGAACAAAATATCTTCACAACATGCATAGATGATTTCCAAGAGGATAATCTCATGGGGTTGGAAGCTTGTAAATATGTGCAGAGATGGTATGAAAAGGAACATCATGCCTTAGAGAAAATTGACAATATCAATGCGGTATAGAAAGCTTGAGACTCAAAAGAGTACGACATCCGAGTATTGATGGATATCAACATCTCCCGAATCAGGAAGGAAGTTGAATACTGGGTGATCATGGTCCAAGAAACTCAGTGGAGGATACATGAAAGGTGGGATAGTGCAAAAAAAGATGGGAAAAATCAATCGGGAGATGGAAAACATTGGCCTACCAAAATTCGACCCACCAAAAAATTTCGCTGATTTGCATGACATAGTCAAACGACATGCAGATCAAGACTCAGCATGGGAGAAAGAGATCTCACAAATTTCAAGTATGACTCTAGGTCAAGTAAAGAAGTTCTAGGAGAACCCAATCAAATCCCTCACAGTTCTCGAATGCTTATGTGTCAAGCTCATCAGGTATAGAGAATGAGCAGTGGAGATAAAGGGAGTCTTCTCTGCATCGATGAATCAACATATATTTCCTTATGAAAACACATGTGAGGATCAAGTGGGTGAAGTATGAGAGAAATCATCTGTTCTAGTAAAAATCAGATGGTGTCAAGAGACGAGGAGAGAAAGTCTGCCACATGTCAGTTTTGTTTTCTTAACACAAGTTTAGTAGTTATTTTTAGCTTAGTGATCCTTTATAAATATGGATATTGACCTTGTGCAAAAGGTCGATGGTTTTGGGAAAGACCCTCTTTTTGAGAATTGTAAAATAATTATTTTTGTGCAACTTTAATTAAGAAGTTTTGTTTAGAACCAAAGACAATTTTTTCATCTAAAGCATCAACTTGATTGGATCGAGGATGGATTGTTTCCATATTTGAGTTTGATAGTGCTACTGTATTGAGTAAGAGTTTCTACATCTATTGTTAAATTATATTTCAATAGTATAACAATTATTTTTTTCTAGATGATGAAAAGAAATTGATGTGTTGATATGTGATTGATAGTAGAGCTAAGAGAACTAATTTTGTTACACTCATCTTTGTTACATATTTGTTTTCTTATCTACAATTGTTATCTCAGTCAATGATAAATGTTCACAAGTAAAAAGTGTTATTGCTAAGCTTTAAATAGGTCTGATTATCATTTTTTTCATGCTGAGGTATAAGGGTTATCCTAAGCTCATTATTCTTCAATATTTAGTAATTTCTCTTCATCAGTTGGATTATGCCATCATATTTATTTTACCTAGATTATTCAAGAATACAAAAAATATCAAAAAAGGGAATTGCTTAGCCTGAAGGAGAAACCTTTCATAGAAAGATACAACTATCAGTTACTCATAAAGCCCATCGATAAATTGGCTGAATCAAAGATTTGGATAACCATTCCCCTTATCAAACTCTTATGCGTCTAATTGGATCCCTTGAGTGGGTTTGGTTCCTACTTTTGAGTTAAAGGATTTCTGACCCATCAACAGAATTGGTGCTAGAAGGAGGGCCTCAACGAATGAATGGCTAACGATATTTCTGATAATATATTCCGCATAGCCTGTAGATTCAAAACAACCCACATGCATGGATATTCATTCTCAAGACAACCCACATACAGAGAGTACTCCTGAAACGAGTAACTCACCTTAGCACGAGGAAGTAGAACACCTATTCCATGAAATACCTTATGCTCTCCCCCACAAGGAGTTCAATCGACTTAGAAGAATCACAAGAGCTTACTCCCAAAAAATTGGAGTGTTACCTTTAACTCCTTTACTTCCTCGTAGAAAACAAGTAAGAAGACTAGTTGTTGACACCCCTGACCAGGTTTTTGTTCACATTGTAGAAGACTTGATAGATTTTTCCCTCACTGAGACCGAACAACCCCTTAATCTGATCCCCAAAACACCAGTTGGTAACTAATCTAAACCTGACAATTTTGAATCTGATGAGGAAGGGTCTAACTCGGATCGCTCAACTTATGAATCATAAGACATGGAGGATAATAATGACAACAATGAAGAAAGGGGAAATTAATCTAAATATAATCAACCATGGTTGGCCAGATATGCTCTGGAAATTCCAGGATGGGTACATAACCTACCCTGACATCCATAAAAATTACTCCCCAAATTTGACCCCGAAACCTCTGGATTTCCTGAGGACCACATCAAAAAGTTCACATTAGCTATAAGATTGATGAACATACAACATGAGGATGCAATGTTTAGTATTTTTACCTATACCTTTGAGAATTCATCCTCGACTTGGTATTTTAACCTACCTATTGGGTCCATAACTAGTTGGACGAAGTTTCAAAAACATTTCTTAGAAAAAATTGAAGAAGAAACCACCACATGAGCTTTAATGGCTGAAATTTTCACTACCACCATGAGTCTAAAAGATAAGGTTAAATATTTCAACCAACGGTTTACCACTGTCTTGAAAAAATTTCAACTCGAAGATAAACCTACCCAAGAGTTGCAAATAGAGGTATATGCTAATGCTCTCCCTGCTTCCATCTCCATGTTCGTAAAAAGGGTTGCCAAACATAACCTAGCCTAAAATTTCGAGGAAGCTAAGATGATTGAATTCAAAATGAAAGGGTGCAAATAAGGTCAGATCTCATTGATGAATAAAGAAACCCAACCTCTACCTAAGAGAGGACTTTTGTTAACTAGACCCCCGGTAAAACAAACATAACTAGGTCTTGATAAAGAAGGAGGAGATTGTTGACGGGCGAAATTGACCATCTGTCAACTGAGAGAGTGGAACTGGTCCGGGGTTGTCTAAATAACCCAAGCCGTTTGGAATGAACCACCCTGACGAGTTTAACGGCTCCGTTGGCCGCTCTAACGTCTTTTAAGAAAACCAAAGAGAAAACTAATCTAAACTAACTAATCTAACTAAAATAAATAAAACAAACTAAAACTAACTAAAACTAAACAAATTAACTAAAAACAAACAAACTAACTATTACACTAATCTACTTAAAACAAACTACTAAATAAACTAAAACTAAATATAACTATTCTAACTATTATATACAATCTACTAATTACTATCATAATAACTCAAATCACCTATCTAATTACCAGCTGCAATATTACTTATTCACAAATGTACACTATAAACAATCTACAGATTTAATTAAAACCTGCAAAACTTATGTATTTTCTGCCCTAAGACAGCAAGATATGTTTTTTTGATTTTTATATTTTATGAAAAAGAAATAAACATTACTGAAATTAAACAATCTTATATATTTACTGAAATTAAACAATCTAATATAAATCTAATTAAACTTATATCTAAATCAAACTACTTATGAAAACAACAAAGAAAAGATTAACTGACCTGGAAGCGCTCCTGATTTGTCCTATGTATGATGACTCTGAAGCTGGTCGGAAGAAGTAAACTCACACCAGTTAGCCTATTAGCTTCTCGTAAACGATCGACTATTCTTCTCTTTGAGTTGGTTTACAGGACAAACAAGACATAAAAGATTATAACAATCTTATGATTATAAATTCCTGCAATAAGGGAAACCTGTTATGAAAAAACTTATATTAAATAATTCAACTCATGAAGAAGATAAACCTGTCATTCACAAACTGAATTAACAATTGTTATGTCCTTTATAAGCTTGGAAGAAACCAGATATGGATTATAGTAATTAAATTTATATCATTTGCACATGATCTAGATAGCTAAAGTAGTCATAAACCA
>JASDQU010244796.1:27574-49242 GCA_032191745.1 Picea mariana | reverse complement strand
TTTATATATTTTAACCCAAATAGATATACTTTGATGTAGAGCTTTAGTGTAGTAAGCAATTACAAGACTCTCAGCAGGCATAGAATCTGCAGGGATTCGATTTTTAAGCGTTAGGAATCTTTGATTAAAATCTTTAACTTTTTATTTTGAGTTCATTTTTAAGATTGAAAGATCCATGACCAAGACTTCCGGAGGTTTTCCATCTCCGAATTTTTCCAAAAAGCATGATTCAAACTTTTCCCAAGACACTATGGTATGGGGCTGTTGGGAAAAGTACCAAGTGGACGCATTACCCTCAAAGGTGTAAGGGAACAACCTACAGATGACGTCTTCATGTTCAACGTTACAGAGTATGATGGCTAACATAAATTTTTTGATATGATCTTCGGCTATCTGTTTTGAATTAGGATCAAACTTAGGAAGCCATTTCTCCGGGTGCTTAGGTAAATGGTGCTGGGCTCCAGGTACAACTACTGCATCCTGGTCCAACCAGGGTCTAGCAGGGTTGTTCTGATTTTCCATTGGGGAATTGGGTGTGGAAGGCTAAGAAGGTGGATTGCCTTCGTTAGAAGAGGAATCTCCCCCAGAAGAGGAAGGAGATGAGGGAGGTGGTGAAGGAGTTATCCCAGATCCTCCTGCAGCAGGATTTGTGTTTGGATCTGTAAGATTCACAGTGAGGTCTATATCACCTAACTGTTCCCTGATATCAGAGAAATCTAAAGGTTGACCCCACGGGCAGTTTGGTCGTCTGAGACTGGCTAAGGCACTATGTGTTTTAATAAGAGATTGACGAACGATCTCTTGGAGATCACCACCTATAGGATTAGGGGTTGTTGGCTCAACTGTGATCTATGGATCTTCGGTTGAAGTAGTTGCTGTTTGAGGGGGGATATTATCTTGTGAACGGCTTCTAGTCACTATAGGTGTGCGATTAGGTGGGAGAGGAGTCTTGCGACCACCTCGTGCCATCGATTAATTTCTGGCACTCCTTCTAGCCCCATTTGTTGACGGGCGAAATTGACCATCTGTCAACTGAGAGAGTGGAACCGGTCTGGGGTTGTCTAAATAACCCAAGTCGTTTGGAATGAACCACCCTGACGAGTTTAACGGCTCCGTTGGCCGCTCTAAGGTCTTTTAAGAAAAACAAAGAGAAAACTAATCTAAACTAATTAATCTAACTAAAATAAATAAAACAAACTAAAACTAACTAAAACTAAACAAATTAACTAAAAACAAACAAACAAACTATTACACTAATCTAATTAAAACAAGCTACTAAATAAACTAAAACTAAATATAACTATTCTAACTATTATATACAATCTACTAATTACTATCATAATAACTCAAATCACCTATCTAATTACCAGTTGCAATATTACTTATTCACAAATGTACACTATAAACAATCTACAGATTTAATTAAAACCTGCAAAACTCATGTATTTTCTGCCCTAAAACAACAAGATATGTTTTTTTGATTTTTATATTTTATGAAAAAGAAATAAACATTACTGAAATTAAACAATCTTATATATTTACTGAAATTAAACAATCTAATATAAATCTAATTAAACTTATATCTAAATCAAACTACTTATGAAAACAACAAAGAAAAGATTAACTGACCTGGAAGCGCTCCTGATTTGTCCTATGTATGATGACTCTGAAGCTGGTCAGAGGAAGTAAACTCGCACCAGTTAGCCTATTAGCTTCTTGTAAATGATCGACTATGCTGCTCTTCGAGTTGGTTTACAGGACAAACAAGACATAAAAGATTATAACAATCTTATGATTATAAATTCTTGCAATAAGGGAAACCTGTTATGAAAAAACTTATATTAAATAATTCAACTCATGAAGAAGATAAACCTGTCATTCACAAACTGAATTAACAATTGTTATGTCCTTTATAAGCTTGGAAGAAACTAGATATGGATTACAGTAATTAAATTTATATCATTTGCACATGATCTAGATAGCTAAAGTAGTCATAAACCATAAAAAAATTGATATACACAACATGAATCAAAATGTTGATATACTGAGAAGCTAAAGCTGTGACAAAACACCAAATTATGCTTCAGTTTGTATTAAAACTCCATATCCTTGTTCTCCCACGAATGAGGATGATGATTATTAAAAAAATCATAAGTATATATAGGTCTCTTCACAAGGTAAAACTTCCTTGTGGATAATATCAAATTGTTTTACATAATCTGGGAGATATCCCAAAATCACCTAAACTAAGAAAATGAAATGCAAGTGAAATATTTGAAACATCTCCTAGCTGCTCATAAACTCAATTGCAATTTTGAATTTTCCTGCAATAGGACAAAAATATCAAATTAGAAAGATATTTCAGTAACAAAACACTAAAAAATTGATCCTACAGACTTAGCTACAGAATCATCTGATTCTGTAGCTAGTCTAAAATAGCATATAGGACCAGATAACAATCAAATGAAATCTTTTCAACAAAATCAAATCCAATTTGATATTCTTTTAATAAATATCAAAAACGAATCACTAAGATTCAAATGAGTTTATCATTCAAACTAACAAATCAAAAAGGATGCAATCGGGACAGGGTAAGAATGCTCTGTTTTTTCAGTTGCCATAAAATATGGTCAAATCATAACAGGACCGTTTCATATCGAATTAAATCAATCGTAGATCATATCATGTAAGATACAATGTAATTCAACAAAATTATAATCGATACAATCATAATTGAACATAATCAAAATTGATTTGTTACGGCTGTAACAATGTGCATACGATTCATGTTATTTCAATCAATTACCATTATGGAAAAACTGTTACGATTATTGCCAAATAAGCATTCATCAAACTTCGCCATAGATTTGAATCGTTGAGCGTTTACACAGTCAACAAACAGGATCATGTAATGACCGTAACCATCAATAGTGATGATAACCATAAACTGGGTAATAATCAAATCGAATTGTGATTGAGTCAAATATAGAAACAAATCGCAATGCTGGGCTCAATTGCTCAAATCAAATTTAACAATATATTTGTTGCAATATAAACTGAGCTGATAACACGGTCAAACGATGTGAATTGAACAGTTGCAATTTGTTTTTGCATTAACAGAATGATATTCGAATTGGTCAAAAGACACGAGATATAACATTATAATAGTTATGCCAACCATATCGTATAGAATATAACCAATTTCGAATCGAAACATTGACTGTGTTCATAATTGGAATACCAGAAACAACCCGTGTTTAGTAAAGATATTAACAACTTCAATAAGCAACAGAGTATCCAATCGAATACAAATTAAAACAATCAAATCCATAATATGATCAATCGAATCAAAGCTAAATCCAATCAAAACAAATTCGGGAAACTAAATTCGATTAATCAAAACAAAATTATATACAATAACTCATGCTTATGTGTCAAAACAAATCCACGCTGTAGACAGAGTTTATGAGTTTGTCATATAAACAGGTGATAATCATACCAGTGAGGTTGATCGGGCTATGCCAGTTTTGAGTTCACAACCACTGTAGCAGACTCCACGTTCTTAAAGAGAATCGAACCTATTGTTCGCTGTTTCTTATCAGTGGATGGCATCTTAGCCTTTTGACTAGAGAGCCTTGCAACTTGATCCTTCAGAGCATGAATTCTAGACTGCAGCATTGGTACATCGAGGTAATACCTTTCTAACCATGCGCCACACTGATCACACGGTGGAGCAGCTGATTGAGATAGAGCAGGAGGGGGTTTCGATGAGTCACCAGGGTTTTCACAAGGCATTTTGATGCCTGGATAATTAGGATCATTTAGCAAGAAATGTGGTAGGTTTTTGACAAAATCGTATGAGGGTTTGTCACACAGACCTTCAGAATAGGGATACTCACTTGCCAGGTAGCATTCAACATCCGAGTCAAAATCTTCACTCACCATGATAGGGTCAGGGTTGACAGGAGTCTTTGGTTTGTTTCTTGCCATGTGAGAGATTAATCAGGCATTCTTCTTACCTTTAGAATTCACAGTAGGTTTGGCCTTAGGCATTTTAGCCACGGGTTTAACATTTTCGTCATCTGCGGTCACAGAATTGGGTATGTCAATAGGTGAATCGGGTAGGGGTTTAGGTAACAGAGCACTATAAGGCACAGGGGGTACTGACTTACTCTCGCTCACCACAGGTTTTTAAACCTATGGTGGGCTTGAATCATCAAAATTATTGCGTTTAAGAAAATCATTCCAGCAGTCTCGACGTAACCCCAAATGACAAACCACAAGAATTTTAATTAACCCAAAATGAAATAGGCTGTTATCGGCCTAGTTCCGTTTGTATCTTTTAGACATTTTAAATAGACTCCTATGTAGGTAATAAGGCATATTAAG
Source organism: Picea mariana (assembly GCA_032191745.1). Lineage (NCBI taxonomy): Eukaryota > Viridiplantae > Streptophyta > Pinopsida > Pinales > Pinaceae > Picea > Picea mariana. The sequence goes on along the minus strand of JASDQU010244796.1, from coordinate 44,853 downwards.
CTCATATCCCATAAAAACCATAAGTAGCCGAAGGTGATATAGGAAAACGAAACCATACCGGCCCTCGCAGGTGACAAATTGTTTAGTTATCATCAGCAAGTCGTTCCATCGTTGCTTTAGCATATTCACGGGCAAAATTTTGTCACAGGAGCTCACTCTTCATGACTGGAAGAGCAATGTCCATGGGACATCTTCCACTTTGCAATTTTTTGACCATCTCTGTCCAGGAGCAGGCAGACCGGTAGCTAAACTGAGAAATTGCTCATCAATTTCCAACTGCACATCCCCAACCTTGGCTCGACAACCATCAAAGGTTAATGCAAATTGTCGAGCCACACAAGGGTTATAGCCATCAAACTTTCGTATAAACAGGAGCCATCTGAATTCCTCAAGGTCACTGTAAGCACCGTCAAACATTAACAATGCCTGGCTACCATTGGGTTCCACCCTTATGACTGGAGCCATGGTGAGGGAGCATGGTAGGGTTCGGATAAACACACAGGAGCAAAATCGTTTTGGCTAACAGCTGAGAACGATGAAAGGGGAGGAAAATTAATGTGCACGTGCGAGTGTGGTGGGATTATCACTGCCATGCAGCATAGTAATGGCACGGTACAACGCTGTTCAATCAATCATAACATCGTTTAAACCATATTAATTTTCCAACCCAAACATTAAACGATGGATAGTTATATCAATGTGCCAATGTATTATTTGAAACCATGAACGTTCAACGTTAAATCAAACCCAAAGTTTAAATATGCGCCTGTAGTAATTCAAACCAATGTTATTGCAAAATCCAAATGTTTAACCAATGCACCATGTGTATAACTTCAAACTAATGCCATTCAAACTCATATATTACCCACTACCTTGTTGCATAATGTGTAATCAAAGTTTATAAAACATTGTGATAGGATATTTCATAAAATCGATAAGCCAAGAGTTCAGAATAGTAAGGATCACATCATCTAAAAACCAAAATCAACCATGTCCTTTATATCATCCCATAATTTACATGCTCAACACCTTATCAATCAAATAAAAATCGAGTTGTGCAATCAAAGCAAGAATGTCATAGTTTGAAAAATCTTTTCAGCTACTTGATAAAAAAAACAAAGGTAAGTACCAATCAGAATATCGATGAGCAGATCATGACAATTCAAATAACGATGGAGGAGTTTTCACGCTTGCAGTCGTGAAAACTAAATTGAAACCAATTTGGAAATGTCACATGAAATGAAAATATCGTTAATCTGCGAAATGCAACGACAATTTGAAGTTCAGAAGACATAGGTGTAGGCATCTTTTAAGGCAATGGAAAAAATTGAATTGGCTGCCAACAGAGATCTAGAAAACCGACAACGGATGATTAAAAAACTCTCCAATGAGATCATAGATATGAACAAGAGTGTTGTGGAGGGAAACCAAAATCATATACCATATAAACCCTTCTTTAAAATAAATCCACCTTTCAAAGGTATAGAACCTCCCTCATATAACCTAAACATTGACTTAGAAACTGTAGCATCTAACTCTTTTTTCACATATCACCAAGAGAATCATTCAGAAAGTGACTGCCCTCAATGGGTGCAGACTATGAATTTAATGGATATTGATTCCTATATGAGTTATCCCTAGTTGAACAACCTAGTGCCTTGACAATAAATGCCATTGATTAGGAAAGTCATAAGCAACCGGAAGAGACAACCATGTTTTTATGGGATTCCAACCACCTGATGCCTTTCAATGATGCCTCTGAAGTGAAAGAACCTCTCGTTGAAGTCCTAACTATGCAGACACGAGGTAGAAGTCAACCAGTCCAAACTAATCCCACCACTACTTAGTTATCTAGAGGGAATCAAGCGACCGATCATCCAAAACCATTATTTTCTTCTCAAAATAATCCAACTAACATACACACATGGGAAGCTCCTAATCTAGACTATAATGTAGTGGATGACTTAAAGAATAATGTGGTGGTCATGGACATGTGCAGAATTCCCAACAAAAGGATTTTCTGTTATAGGCCTTAAAATCCATAGAAGCCCCTATGACAAACACTGACCTAGGTGAGATCCTATCCCCCATAGATTTAAAAAATAAATCAAGTGTGAATTCTTTCTCTTTATACAAAAGAGGAAATCCTTTTGTCCCTCTTTTCCTTTTAATGTTTTAAGTCTTTATTGAAACCTGCATAATTTCCTAGTCAATTCAGGGGCATCCTCCAATGTCATGCCATTGCCAATCTGCAAGAAATTGAACTCAACCCCACTCAAAAGTTATAAAAATATTATACAAATATAAAGGAATCAGGTAAAGGTTATTGGGGAACTTAAATATGTCATGATTAGAATGGGTACACACCCGAAATTTTTTCAAGTAATTGACATAATCATAGTAGACATCCCATAGGCTTATGGACTGTTACTTAGCCGAGATTGGTCCGAGAAATTAAATGGATACTCTAGTGCAGACTGGGCTCACCTCTAGTTTCCATTAAAGGGACATACAAACATGATTAGGATCGATAGGGAAATTTATCTCAAACACACTATTACCGATTTAGAAGCTCTCAATGAACCCTCACCGACATATTTCCTTGTGTTAGGAAACTACTCCTGCGACTCTGGTTTCAAAAATTTCACCCCTATTTTTTCGGATGTACCTATCACTCAAAAATACAGAATGACCTTTCAAATAAATCTACTCAAAGATACAAAATAAATCATCTTCAGTGAGGATCCTCTATCGGGAGCAACAAACAAGGAAGATGAAGATGAGAAAATAACTAGGCATGAAAAAGTTACTAAATTTTTCTCACAAGTTTGGACGATGTATTTTGATGGGTATAAATCACAAGAAGGGTGAAGAGCATGATGTATTCTCATTGACCCAAAGGGGAAGCGAAACTTCCTATCCTACAGACTAGAATTTGAATGCACCAATAACACTATTGAGTATGAAGATCTAGTTTAGGGACTGAAGAAATCCATAGACTTAAACATTAAAGAACTGAAATTTTTTGGAGACTCTGAAATTATCATTAGGCAAGTGAAGAATAATATCCATTGCAATTCACCTCACTTGAGAAATTACCAGCAAGAGGTACACAGACTGATATAATATTTTGAGGCCTTCAAGATTATTGTTGTTCCCAAAACAAAGAATACCCTTGTTGATTCCTTAGCCACTGCATCCTTGATATTATCTCCTTTAGAATATTATGAAGCCTCTAGGTTCACAGTGGAACTTCTCTACAAGCCTTTGGTGCTTAACAAAATTTCTAATTGGAAAGTCTTTGAAGGAGATGAATAGATTGTAGATTTCCTAACTAATCAGGAGAACTTTAAGGATTTGGCCATTGATGACGAAGTATTCTAAGAACTACTCACATAATCCAATCTCCATGAATAGAATAAGGGAACATATCAGTCTGAGAATAAACCAAGGTTTCACACGATACTGAAAGGAGTGGCCAATTGGGAGAACCTTTTCGACCTAAGGGAAAGATTTAGAGGGTCAAAGAATGCAAAAAAAAGGAGTTCATGTCCTATATACGAGACTATATGCCTAGGAACCCCTGAAAACCCTAAGAATGTAAATCTAGGTAAAATAGCATCCAAAGAAGACATGAAATCTTATCTCAAACTTTTTAAAGAATATCAAGACGTCTTTGTGTGGTCTTACTGAGAATTAAAAACTTATGACATTCACATTATCTAGTACACAATCTCGTTAAAATATGGAGTAAAACCCTTCCAACAAAAGATCAGGAAGTACCACCCATCTCTGGAAGCTCTGATGTATCAAGAGTTGAAAAAATTGTTAGATGCCAAGATTATTTTTCAGGTTAGACACTCTACCTGGGTAGCCAATTTGGTGCCTGTCAGAAAAAAATATGGGGAGATCTGTCTATGTGTGGATTTTAGAAACCTTAACAAAGCATTGGAAAAAGATAACTACCCAGTCCCACCCATGGAACAACTCATAAAAATAATATCCGGCTCTTAAATTTTTTCCCTCCTAAATGGTTTCTTACTGTATAACCAGGTCCTAGTTTTAGAAGATGATCGATTAAAAACTACCTTCCAAACCAAGTGGGGAAACTTCTCTTATAAATGCATGCCCTTTAGGTTGATCAACGTAGGAGAAAACTTCTAGAGGGCCATGGACGTAGCTTTTCGGGGATTGATTAACAAGTGTGTAGTAGTCTATTTAGATCATGTAATAGTATACTAAAAAAACAAGGAAGAACACATTCAACATAGGACTCAAATTTTTGAAAGATGTAGGAAATATGGAATATCTTTGAACCCCAAGAAAACCATCTTTGGTGTAGAGGAAGAAAAATTATTAGGTCACGTCATATCTCAAGGAGGAATAAGCATCAACCCTAAGTGGATAAAAGAAATAGCTCAACTTCCTTTTCCTCACAACAAAAGAGCCATGTAATCTTTTTTTAGGAAGATCAATTTTGTGAGAAAGTTTATTCCTGAATTCGCTGAAACTGTTAAACTTTACAAAAAATGATTCGCAAGGATGCAGATTTTAAATGGGATGAAGGAAGAAGAGGATATTTTAATAACATCAAGACAGCAATATCCCGAGCACGAGTGCTGTGAAGCCCTGACTTTAGCAGGGATTTTTTCCTTTATACCTTTGCTTCTGACCAATCCTTGGTTGCAGTACTTACTCACAAGGATGATGAAAACAATGAGGCCCCAATATCCTTTATGAGAACCAATATCCAAGGAGATAAATTAAACTACCCTGATATAGACAAACATGCTTACATAGTCTATAAAGAAGTCAAGCATTTCAAATCCTATATATTGAAAAATCACACCAAAGTCATAGTCCCTCACCCCACAGTCAAACATTTATTCACACAACAAGATATGGGAGAAAGGAGGGGGAATTGGATGGAAGTCATTTAGGAATTTTATCTAGACATAAAACCTGCCAAAGTAGTCAAAGGACAAAGATTGTGTAAACTAGTTGTTGAGGCCTAATATTTGATTAACGAAAAATACCCCGATTGGGAAAATGAGCTATCATTATGGTGCGGCAAAGCCCTATACGTACCTCCTGGGAGAGAAACCTAGTATGGAAACCTATTTATCTCTTGCATCATGGGTCTTGTTCATAAAATCTAAACCCTAGAGAAAGGATATCCCTAAGGTTAAAATCCGCTCAATATCGCCTCATAAAGTTTGTGATTTTCCACCTAAACTATGATGGAGTACTGCTTAGATGTCTCGAACAGGACGATGCATAAAAGGTGCCGAGAGAACTCCACGACATCCCAACAGGTGGGAATTTTGCAGGAGAAATCATGACTCATAAAATATTGAGGGCTGGTTATTATTGGCCCACTCTGTTAAGGGATGCTCATGCATATGATAGGAAATGTAAAAATTTTCAAGTAAACGCGGGTAGGGAAAATATAGTAGCCATTCCACTCCAGCCAATGACTATATCCATACCATTCAAGTAGTGGGGAATAAATGTCATAGAAGAAATTACTCAGAATTCTTCAAAACAAGATAAATATATCTTGATTGCTACAAAATATTTTACAAGATGGACATAGGCTATCCCTATCACACACATTAATGAAATGGTAGTAATACAATTTTTAGAACAACAAATGATAATGAGGTTTGGACTACCCTATGTCCTTGTTTTTGACAATGCTTCCTACTTTTATTCCATATGCTTGACTGAATTCAATCTTGAGAAAGAGATCATAATAAGATGCTCTACAAACTATTATCTGCAAGGGAATGGGGTAGCAGAGTCAACTAACAAAATCTTGGTAAGAATCTTAAAAAAAACAATTGTTGAAAATCGAAGGAATTTTCATAATTCACTCCATAACACCCAATGGGCTGATAGAGTAACACCGAAAGAAGCCATAGGAAACTCTTCGTACTTTCTGGTATATGGGCAAGAAGATATTATGCCAAATAAATTGTATCTTCCATATTTACAGCTCGCCCATGCATCAAGAGGTCAACCCTCATCCACTCTACAACAAAGGATTGATACCCTTCTCATGCTAGAAAAAGAAAGAGAAAAGGCTAAAGATAATTTCACTGCTCATCAACAGACAGTTAAAATATGGTTTGACATGCATATGGCCAGAGATTTTTTTTTTGAAGTAGGGGACCTAGTTTTGAAATGGAATAAAGAAAACGACTTGAAAGGAAAACACTAGAAATTTCAAAATCTTTGGCTCAGACCTTTCCAGGTATCTGAGAAAATTGGGGCAGGAACATACCGGTTGAAAAATATGATGGGGGAACCCGACACCCTCCCAGTGAATGGCCAAGCCTTGAAACAATAATTCTCTTAAAAAAAAATGTGTCTATCTTTTCATGTTTTCTTTTAGCATATATTTTGATCAGGATAAATGTGTAGGTTTAGGGTAGGCCGATTGAAAACTCCTATTTATTTTTAGCTTTTATTTTACTCAGTATTTTCTTGTAATTAAGTTGTGTTCTATAAATTAGTGGTCGAATTTAGTAAATATGGTGAAGTAGACTCTGCTCCTAAATTACACTTACGTGCAACATAAGAGATGCTAGGAAAATACAAATTTATTAAAGGAGATCTATATATTGTCTTTGCAAAACATACAACCTTTTTAAGTGATGAAATATTCTCCTGGTGATCTGGATAATCCTAAAGGCAAAGATGGCTAGTTGGAAAGGATCACATGTACCTATAGACAGAGCTAGGAAGGATTTCGCCTTAACAATTTCTCATTGCAGATAACAGACGTCCTTCTCTCTGACTCACTCGTGGAATTTTTGCCAGAAGAAAATGAGATATATTGAAAGGAGTGAAAAGTCTGAGAGGGTATGCAGATAATTCCCCTTGGTATATGGACGCTCACTAGCAGTGGAGCAAGGTCTGTGATGTCGAGGTGACACCGCCAGAGCTATGGACGCTCACTGACAATAGAGAAACACCATAGCAAGGGAATAATGATAACTAAAAATGGCCTCAAGCCAGTGGATGACTTACCTGACTCTTTTAAAATAAGGGCATGGGTCATGGTCAAGAGGAACAAAGGTGGGAAAATGGATGAAATCGATAGGTGAATCCGGATTCATGAACTCAGGAAGTTGTGTATGCATGTATAGGAAATACTTCATTGAATGCGAAGCCAGTTAGTTTCTCAACTAGCTTCTGCAGAAGATGAGCCCAAAGGAAGGAGAAGAGATTTTGGTTTCTCCCAGAGAATTTCCATTTGATGAGCACTCAACACACCCTAAAATATTTGTGATTTTTTTTCTCTTTTGGGTACTACTTTGTTTTTTTCCTTCTTTATGAATTGAGTCTGTTGTGTAGGGATCATTAATTTTTATGTTCCTATGTTTTATCATTGATCAAATTCGGGTTGTTTTAGACTTGTTGAGTAGATTAAATTCTCTTCTAAAGAAAACTTGGAATTTTAACTAAGTATACAAAGCTAGAATTTTGAGCCATGCACCCATTATTGACATTAGCATGATCTGCGGAGTAAAATTGACCATACGACAATGACAAACATTAATCACTGATCGCCGATGTATCATTGACATCGGGAGAATAGAAGAGAGAATCACCGATCACTGATTATGTCTTGAGAAATTGTTTTTGAAATATCGTTGATGTATCATCAACATCAGGGAGGTAAGAAAAGGAAAATGCTAAAATTGACACACCTAATGAACCTCCGATCGCCAATACATTTTGGGTTAGTGATATCCAAAGGAAACCTTAAACTGTAAATTCTTTACTTTGACACAACATTGAGTGTCGATCGTCGATCGGTAATATGCTATCGACATCGACGAACTCCGAGGGATGAAATCACAAAGTAATAAACATAGAGACTCGCCGATCGTCGATCCTCGAAATGTCATTGGAGTCGATGGGATAGACTGAGGTTCCTAGAGCCATGCCTAAATAAAATCCCCGATTCTCACGAAAATTTTAACGAAGGAGACAAAATCAAACGCCACGTGTCATGATCACTCTTCCAAGTCAAAATTTCCATGTCATCATTGTATGAAAGTTAGGGTTAGCATCGAAGTTTTGCTAAAAGAGGAATTAATGAACTTTGTAAAAGAAAATCATCGACGTTGATCCACTATTTTAAACTGATAGACTGATAAGACATTGATGGTAGGATGCGACATCTTTGGCGAAAAATAAGATCGTATTTTTTTATTTTGAAACCGTCAATGAATTGCGAAGCACCCCACTCTTGCGTTTCTAGTGTACGATTGCATTTAAATATCGAGCATGATTTAGATCTTGGTGATGGATTGTGTAGACCACATTTATACCTTGAATTGAAAAAATGACGTGAAAAGGTAAGTATGCTCCATGTTTAAATTATAAAGACAAATTCGAATGCTGCTTCCAGTACCCAAGTCTTTCATTTTCGAAGTAGTTGAAGGAGTGAGAAAGCATTTCATGAGCTGACAGGAGATTTTTAGAATTCTAAACCAGGTTAATGTTGTGTGAAGAAGAGGTATGAACCATCTGTATCATTTATGCAGTCAAAATTGTTTGTTGTTTAGTATCATTTCTGCAAGTCGGTATCTCATTCTGTTCTTTGTGTAGGAAAATTCCTCCAGGGAAGCCAATTACCAAGTGTTCGATGAGAGCACCAAAACTGAAAGAAGTGGAGTTTGGTGAAGGATCCTTGTCTGACGTTTCTAGAAAACTCAAATTTTCCACTAAAGTGGAGCCATTTGTTCGAATGACCACTAAAAAGGAGTTTTCCCAACCTCCTGCATTCGGCGACATAGAGGTGAGCACTAGGCCAAAAGTGGTTCTCCCACAGTGGGGAGATTTGTTCAACAGGATCATCCGGGAATATTACCTAGATTGTATACCACACAGTGACCCAGATGTTACAATGCTCAATGACTAAGTATTCCTGAACATTCGACGATCCCACCTGCACATGATAGCTTGGCGAACATCGGTCTTGCCATGCATTGAAACTTTAGGGTGGATAATCAACCACATGGATATGATGAAATGCATGGTAAATGATGAAAATGGTGGATGTGTTGGTGGTTTTTTCCCAATAGAGGTCCAGAAATACTACAAACTTAGAGATTCGGAGGAAAGGTTAAATACCAATTTTGTGGTAAAATTCTATGAGTTCCATGACACCAGTAGATTGATGGCCTCATAATGGAAGGAGGATAAGAAGTTTATGAACAGGAGAAACAGATGGTACAATAAGGCCAATCTTAAAGATCCATATATTTATTTGATGGATTTAATCTGCTGATGATACGGGGAGAGAGATTGCACCAAGTTTTTAGAAGCTTGGATGCCCTTGACATACACTGTGGAAATCTCCGGTAGCAGCTTCAATTGGGGAGTGATTAATTCAAAAAACCTAAGCACCAATATAATGCAAGCCCAGATGCTAAAGGATGGAGAAACCCCATCTTTCAACATGGCATCATACCTATTGGACGTGATCTGCACAAGGAACATCTTCATAGGCATGAATCTGATATGGCATGTTGCAGAGCTACCCATGCATGTCTATTTCAACATTATGCAGGAGAAAAGGTACAATATATATTACACTCACATATGTGATGAATTTATAGCTCAATTTTATTTCATTATTTTTAAGAAAGAATGCCCAAGGCTTACAACATTATCCAAGAAGATGATTTCAAAAGTAGGCCACTGGTACCTGGAAGAAACCACCACCTACATCAGAGTGTTAGAGGACACTAACTCTCCTCATTTACTCCCCACCCATGTCCCAGACAGGCTCATTGTGGGAGAGATCTGTTATCAAACCATTCTAAAAGGCTATAATGCCACTTTGATGAAGGACAAAAAGAGAGCATTCATACCCTATGGATTTCATGTAGGTTTTTACATGGTGAAAGATATTGCACAAGAAAAACAAGAGGGATTGAGCCAGTTGGAGTATAGATTTCCCACAGGCCAATTTCACAAACATGACCCAAAGGTCCTAGTACCCTAGCATGCGTCACAGGTATCTTCCTACTGGCTGTATTCCCATGATAAGTTTGAAGAAGAAATATTTACAGAAGGTTCTCAAGACCAGGAGGAGGTGCTTCATAGAAAATCTAACCTCAACATGATGAGATTTAAAGCCATGATAATGGATGAGCAGGTTGAAATGATAGAATGAACAACTCAAGAATCCCTTTGGGTTAGGGAAGAAAACAGAGTAGTAGAAGCCACAGAGGCACAGAGGAGAGGGATGTTGCTACTAAAAGAATACCAAAGAGTCATCCAAAGGTTAGAAAATGATCCCCAACTGAACCCTTTGATAGAGCCCATAAGGGTCATCCCGAATGACATGATCAATATTGGATAAGAGCTATATGGATTAGAGTCAACCCCACTGGAGGAGAGCACTAATATAGAAAGCTCATGCATCACGTCACAATAGGCAAGGTCACCTATCGCTGATCCAAAGAAAGTGGGGGAAACAGGAACATCAAGTAGGACAGATGTTCCCGATGTCCTCATAGAGCTAATTACCATATACAACAATGAGGAAATCTCAGGGGTTTCTCTCATAACCCCAATACCAATCACAGAGGAGGGAGAACTAGGGGAAACATCTTCTCTAACTCCTGAAGCTTTTACCTCGATTCCCTAAGAAGGTGACAACAAGGCCAGAAGCATGTTGGACACTGAATTTCTCTACCAATCAAGAATTCAGCTTAAGATGGAAAAATCTAAGGAGGAGTTGGGCTATAGTGAACATGAATAAGAAACAAAACAATTAGAAGTCGACATTTCAATAGCCAATCCTCAATTAAAGGATGATCCTTTTCCCCTCTCCCCATCTAAATCTGAGACTCCACCAACCAACAAACCCCCGTAGGAGGTCGAGTCACTGGGACATATAGAAGTTCCCCCTACTAAAGAACTACAAGAGCCGGTCATAGAACACATATATATGGCAGGAAGCCTAGGAAATACTCTGACCTGGGGAGACCAACATATTACTGAGCTAGTGGACTATGTTGTCGACATACAAGTGATTTCTTATGATATCAAGAGGAAAGTTGTGATGATAAGGAAAACTAAGAAAAGGAGGCTCACGCTTGATAGCACACTCCTCATTACCATAGAAGAAACATTTCTCATCATAGAAAATGATAAGACAACTAAGTTGATCGAGGTGGGGATGGATATAACTAATGCAATTCTAGACATAGCAAAAATGGATGAAAAGGAAATAGTAGCCACAAAGAAGGAGATGTATCATCTGCACCATCTAGCAAATTATTATCGGGATTTGATGTAGGCAGTGGTATTCCTGAGGAGTGAGTTCAGAGAAACATATGTACAGTTCAAAAATGAAATAAATCTCTTCACCACATGCATAGTTGATTTCCAAGAGGATACTCTCACAGGGTTGGAAACTTGTAAATATGTGCATATATGGTATGAAAAGGCACGTTAGGCCTTAGAGTAGATTGACTGTATCAGCGTGGTACAGAAAGGGAGAGAATCGGAGGAGCACGACATCCGAGTACTAATGGATAGAAACATATCCCTAATCAGGAAGGAAACTGAATACCGGGTGAGAATGGTCCAGGAACCTCAGCAGAAGATACGGGAAAGGCAGGCAGAGTGAAAAACAATATGGGAAAAAATCAATCGAGAGATGGAAAACATTGGCCTACCAGAATTCGACCCACTAGAAAATTTCTTTGATTTGCATGACATAGTCAAACGACATGTAGAGAAAGAGTCAGCATGGGAGACATAGATCTCACAGATTTGAAATATGACTCTAGGTCAAGTAAAGAAGTTCGTGGAGAACACAATCAAATCACTCACAATTCTCCAATGCTTAAGTGTCAAGATCATCAGGTATAGAGAATGAGCAGTGGAGATAAAGGAATTCTTCTTTGCACCAATGGATCAACATAGGTTTCCTTATGAAAACACATGAGAAGACCTTTTCTTCAAGTTGGTGGAGTATGCGATAAATAATCCACTGTAGTAAAAATCATATCGTCTCAAGAGACGAGGAGATAAAGTCTTCCACGTGTCAATTTTGTTTTACTTAACACAACTTTAGTAGCTATTTTTAGCTTAGTGTTCCTTTATAAATAGGGAGATCGACCTTATGCAAAAGGTTGATGGTTTTGGGAAATACCCTCTTTTTGAGAATTGTAAAATAATTATTTTTGTGCAACTTTAATTAAAAAGTTTAGTTTAGAACCAAATATGATTTTTTTCATCTAAAGCCTCAAATTGATTGGATCGAGGAGGGATTTTTTCCGAATTCGAGTTTGATAGTGCTGTTGTATTGAGTAAGATTTTTTGTATCTATTGTTAAGTTATATTTCAATATTATAATAGTTCTTTTGTTCTAGATGATGAAAATAAATCAATGTGTTGATATGTGATTGATAATAGAGCTAAGAGAACTAATTTTCTTACACTCATCTTTGTTACGTATTTTTTTTCCTTTCTACAATTGTTATCTCAGTCAATGACGAATGTTCACAAGTAAAAAGTATTATTGCTAAGCTTGAAATAGGTCTGATTATCATTATTTTCATGCTGAGTTATAAGGGTTATCCTAAGCTTAACGTTCTTTAGTATTTAGTATTTTCCCTTCATCAGTTGGCTTATGCCATCATCTTTATTTTACCTAGATTATTCAAGAATACAAAAAATACAAAAAAAAGAATCGCTTAACCTAAAGGAGAAAATTTTCATAGAAAGATACACCTGTCAGTTACCCGTAAAGCCCATTGATAATTCAACCCGATCAAAGATATGGAGAACCATTCCACTTATCAAACACTTACGAGTCTAATTGGGCCTCTTAAGTGGGTTTGGTTTCTATTGTTGAGTTAAAGGATTTCCAACCCCTCAACACAGTGCTAGAGTTCATGAATATCTTCCATAACTTGTGCACCAATATGGGTATCAAATATTCTGAGCGACATATGGTGCTCAAGTACCGTGACGATCTGCATAGGTACATCCATACATAAATGTATTTTTTGGACATCTCATCCTTGGGTGCGGCCTATCAATATTCCATCAAAATCGAGCAAAAGTTGAAACAAAAGATGTGGTTGTTTGGGTTTGGGAACCCCTCACAACAGAAGCAGGGAAAGGGTAGCCCCAACCCACAGAAAAAAGGAAAGAGAAAATATGGGCAACCTCAGGAAAACTAGTCCAAGATGCAAGAAAAGAAGTATAATGGGAAGACGAAGAAAGATATTGGGAAGTGGTGTGACTTCCATAAGATCCCATGGAAACAATGTTTATTTCTGCTCAAAGAAGTCATTGGTGGCTGAGGTAAAATCCTCTGAATCAGATGCGTGTTCTAACTCCAAGTAATAACTAGAAAAGGAGATATAGATCATTGACATGGAACCCAATTCCACCATTTCTACCACCAAGATCCATCCCGGTGAACCTGATGAGCCAAAGGGAGGAGAGCGGCTCTTTCATTCATAGATGTGGGTAAAAGGAACTCTGTTGCACTTCATCATTGATAGAAGTAGCCATAAGAACCTCATATTAGTAGAGGTATTCAAGGAACTATCCCTGTCAAAAACTCTACACCCGTAGCCCTACACCATCGGATGGCTCCATCAAGGAAATGATCTTCGCATCAACCAACAATGTCACTTTGTTGTATGACATCAATCCATTCATATATGAGTTATTGTGTGATGTTTCTCCCCTTGAATTTTGTGATGTTCTTTTGGGACAACTTTATTTATGTAAATTCCATGCTGTATATGAGTCCAGGCTTCGCAGTGTTATTATTACTTTGAGTAGGAAATTGTACAGGATACTTGAGGTAGTCCCACCTAGTTTTATTTCCTTGATCTCTGCCAAGCAATAAAGAAATTCCATTTATTAGACCATGAAGTTTGTCTTCTTCATGATTCAATCTTAGAGTGAGTGAAATGTTGCAGCCACATCCATGTCATCCATGACCGACCTCTCTATGTACCATAAGAAAGTGAACAAGGTCGTGGAAGAATACAAAGACGTATTCTCATCACCTACTAGGGTACCTTTTCACTGTCAAGTCAAGCATCCAATAAATCTAACCCTAGGTGAACCACTACCCAATGGGTCATTCTATCATCAATCTCTACTATAAAATGAGTAGATCAAGCGTCACATACAAGAACTTCTCCATAAGGGGCACATCCGAACCAACTCATCCCCTTATGGAAGCCCAATTGTGCTGGTGCAGAAGAAACACGAGACTTGGGGACTCTACATTAATTACCAGGCCCTAAATAAAATCACAGTCAGGAACCGATACCCGATTCCCCAAATCAACAACCTCCTTGATTTTCTCAAGAGGGCCAAATACTTCAGTAAGATTGATCTGAATTCTAGCTAACATTAGGTCCCAATAAAACCAACATATGTATGGAAAACTACCTTCACGTCAAAAGTAGGTCTTTTTGAATGGCTGGTCATGCCCCAAAAAATTTCATGAGGATGATGGACAATATATTGTGGCCTTTTACTAATTATTTTGTGGTGGTGTATCTGGATGACATCCTTGTCTACAACAAGACTTAGATAGAACACTTGCATCATATTCAACAAGTTCTACACACTCAGTGGCAACATAAGCTATATTCCAACTTGGAAAAATGCTCCTTTGACATGGATAGGGTTCAATACTTAGGATACATTGTTGATGCGCATGGTGTGTATGTTGATCCATCCAAGATATAATTCATCTGTGACTGGCCAACCCTAACCACACTCACTGAGCTTCATATCTTCTTAGGCCTTTCCAATTTCTATTCAAGGTTCGTGTTGTGATTCTCCCATATTGCATGGGCCCTCAACTAAATAACCAGAGGTGGTGATAAGGAAAAATTTATGTGGGCCTATCCCAACAGAAAGTGTTCAATGATCTAAAACAATGTTTGTGCTTTTCCCCGGTGCTTTCATTACGTGACCTACAACAACCCTTTTAGATTGAGACAGATTCTTCAAACTATGTTGTGGGTGTAGTCATCACTTAGCATAACCACCCCGTGGCCTATCATAGTGAGACACTATCATATGTCATATGTAATTACCCTACTTACGACAAAGAAATGTACTCCATTGTGGAAGACTATTGCTAATGGAGGAATTACATTCTTGGGAAGGAGAAATTCATCTACACTGATCATAACCTACTATAGTTCATGCAGGCACAAGGAAAATTGCACAATAACTGCCATCAGAAGTGGTTCACATATTTAAATCAGTTCCACCTCAACATCAAGTATAAAATAAGAAGTACCGACCGAATCATTGATTTCCTTATCCGACCTCTAGTCATGACACTCACCACAATGCTCGATTATTGCAACCACGAGACCTCTGGATGGCCCCACCTCTATGAGACTGATCCTGACTTCACCAACACCTACTAGATGTTGGGCACACAGAAAGTACACACTGACATTGAGATGGGGGGGTCAATCGGTGTTTGAAACTTTTGACTGTTTTTCACACTTTCATAGATTATCTCAATAAGATATATGAAGCTCAATTAATTATTCATAAACATGTATAATATAAACTATATGAAGTAGACAACATATTTTTCTTTTATTTATTTAACTTGAACGAATAAAAAAAATCAATCTTTTAATATCTTCAATTTCAGCTGAATATGAGAGATCCAACTCTATGATAAAATACCCATCTTGTAGTTCTCAGATCCAACTAAGAAATGAGGAATCCAACCCTCATAACATGACCCAAATTCCTGATCTAACATCCAATTGAGATGTTTGGAATCCAACCCTCATAACAAGACTCACCTTGTAAACAGGCACCAACCTGATAGAATGAACTCTCATTCAATCCATTATCTATATATATATATATATATATCCACCAAGACACATTAGATTCACCACCACTTCTGGTTTATATAGTATTTCAACAGGTATAGGATTAAACCATTGTGTGTTTTTGACATGAACCATTGCACCTATTCATTTAATTTTAACATAAATAATCTTTTCCATTTATTCATTATTTATCGTGTAAGTTTCTCAATTTAATTGGAAGACTAATCTTGATTCAAATTTTTTCCTCATGAGTTGATCACAAATATGGATCGATTCATTATATCATTCCCATGCTTATACTATGTCCCCAGTTTGTCAAAAAATCATATTCAAGATTTTACCAACTCTCTATATTGTTATGGTGTTAATTTCTGTTGAATTACACTACAGACCTTAAGTTGTTTGCACAAATGAATTCTGTATGAGGCGCTTCCTTCAAACAAATGTTCAAATGACCATGGGCTCATAAACTTGGGTTTATTATTCATTTTTTCTTCCTCTTTAAGCTCCTTACCTTACTATATGACTATTGTTGGAAACACGTCTTTCGTTCTTCATAATTATTCCCCCTTTTTTTTTCTTTTAGCCCCCATATGTCCAATGCTAGGACCATGTTCTCTGGGCTTCGGTGCTCCAAAATTTTTATTTTTTTCAGAAAATTATTGTTATCTCCGAAGTGATATATTATTGAGTGTTATAGCTCGAGAAAATTCAATTCATGGATTCTAATCCTCATCATTAATCACGGTTTTGGATCAATGGTCTGATCATTATTTTAAAGGACTTATTTTTCACTATTTTCTTATCTTTATCCAATGAATGGGATTCAATCATGAGATGGACGACTGTCGTTTCCTTCGGTACTTCGAAACTTTGATATTTTTTCTCTTTTATAATATTCCGTCTCTCCCAGAATAAATTTCACCGAAGTGTGTATAGTTTAGATGTTTTCCATGTAGCTACACCATCCAATGGTCTAGATCAAAAGTGTGCTACCTCAACTAAGTTAATCTTCATGAACATTACTTTGTGCTTTTGGATCTTGACCATGGACCTTCCTCCTTGACAGACAGTTAGATATTATTTCGAGGCTCCAACACTCCGAGACTCCAGGTAACTCAAGCTCTCAAGTATTTCAATCCCTCTGGAGTTTTCATCTACTGAATAGGTCATAGAGTACTGAAGATCGCATACCATGAATCTTACCCTATCCTTCCACTATACTTGATCAGATCATCATGAGATATTGAGGTGGATCGTAGATTAACGACTAGCATTAATTTGCGACTTTGGCCTTCGACACTTCAGAGATGTTTACTCGTAGGAGAATCGAGATATCCCTGGAGGATGTAATCCCGAAGTGACATGTATTGCTGATGTTATTGTTGACATGGC
>JASDQU010244795.1:79888-112120 GCA_032191745.1 Picea mariana | reverse complement strand
TAAGAAAGTGTCAGGTCGGCCCTAATGTTAAAAGGAAGTGACATAAATGGTATAAATAAACATCATTATACATTCATTTGATACAAGTCGAATTTCAGAGAGAAGAAGAAGAAAAAGAAGGCCGGATTTCAAGGGAGGATGAAGTCTTTTGGTGATGTGTTCTAAGTATCAACAAGGTCAATGCACAGATCCTTCTTAAAATCACTTGCACTTAGCTCTGCAATTCTTAACATACAGTATGAACAAATCCTTCATATAAGTCTTTCACTTAGCACTATTTTACATGTTCTTGCACAAAGCCAATATTAGACAGCCCCTCGCTCTAAGTTCTATCTAATTATTTATACATTACAAAAGAGCCCTAAACATGGGTAAATCCATGGGCCGACATCCCATACCCATTACATAAACCCTAATATCCCAAAAAGTCCACAAAGTCGGTGAGATCTCGTGATCTCCGCTTCACCTGGTGGTACGTCTTCAACCAGCCTGTTGAAGTCACAAAAATGGTCAAACACAACCAAGGTTCCCTCAAAACTTGGTTGAGGGACAACACTCATAGACAATACATAAGGGTTGTAAATGAGAGAAAAACAATGTCTCAAATTTCTTCTAAAAAAAGAGACACAGCCAAACAAAACCCCCAATTTGTAACTCAAGAACAAAAGAATTCTTTAGTTTAAAATTTAGGCAATGGAGATGATCCTGACCCTCTAAAAAATAATCTTGAATGACCTCAGAAGCTCACAATAAATAATTAAATAAAAATACATGTAAATCAATAGGAAGTAAGTGAGCTTGTACCTGATGATGATTATACCCTTGAGGATATGGAGTTGGACACAAATATCGAAGATATTGAGTTTCTAGATGATGAGAAAAGGATTCAAGAGAGCTTGGACATTGCAACAGAACTGGAGACACAAGAGCTAGTCTTTTATGAATAAGAATCATTAACTCTTCACAATGCATTATTTGATAAAGACTCTAAGAAATTAATATTTGAAAGAGTTAATTTAAAAGGGAAAAAAGTCCAAGGAAAAACACTTTCAAAATTTAATTTCAGCGGAGTTTTACCATCAAGGCTCGCAAGGATTCATAAAGCTACATGTGATTCTTTGGAAGTATCAGTGGATGAAATGGAAGATGAAAATGCTATGCTCAATGAAAGGGTTAAAGAACTTGAGTATGCTTTAATGCCACCCCCTATATTTTCAAGTCTGATCACTATTATTCAACCTGAGAAAAGACTCGACAGAACACCAGAGTCAAGCTCAAATTTAAAGGGAACATCAATTTTTCTTGTGTAAATTAGAAGTTGTGTTGGGAAAAACATAAATAAGAGGATGTCTCTTGTTTTAGAGGCATGAGATTTGGCGAACTGCTTCATTTCTTTAGGCTCTAAGATTACTAATCTAAGAGAATACCTCCAAGTCGACCTCGAAAATGATGAGGGTTTTTACAAATATATTGTCACTACATGTGTTCTAAAAGTTTCAGGTATGGCTAAAATTAAAAGAAAAGAAGAGGATTTACCATCCCTGATCCATATAAAATAATTGAAATTTTGTTGGCTCAAAAGGATAAAAACTTTGAAAGAAATATTAAATGATCTTGATACTCTAAGTATCAAAAAGGGGGAATCTTATTTTGAATTGATTGAACTAGATTTGGCATGAACCATAGGAGAAGTCCAAGACCTGAGGTTAATATCAAATTATATTCTTATTAAGAGAAAAAATTGAACATATTGAGATGTTGAAGTTTGTTTTGGCATAAAAGTTCAATAGCATGATCAAATGCACAGAACATGAAATTGAAAGTTGGCTTATAAACTATGTCAATAAAAATGAAGATATTGAAGACACTTTGCACCAAATTTTAGTTGATTTTAGAGATTATGAAAGTACATTGTTTGATATTAAAGTCAGAGAGGAAATAATCATTGCTCCTATGAAAGATTACATTGAAAATTGGTTAAAGTAAGCTTTAATAAAGATAACTAAAGAAGGTAAAATAGAGGCAGTTGGTACTGGTCATGTAACTGCAACCAAGGAGACTACAAAAGGCCCATAAAAATAAACATCCATATAACGAGAGAGATCACCATCACAGTGAGTAAAATTGATCACATTTTTCCTTATTCTTCACCTTCTCTATCATAAATTACCCAGTTGTGTCTATTCTTCATTGAAAGTCATAACCTATTTCTGACAATCTTCTCCTTTCTTCTTTTCAGGTTTAATCCAATTCCTTTTCTTTTATTTTATGGTCCATGGGTGCCCAATCCCAGTCCAATTCTAGAAGAATGATTTTTATTTTCAAGACTGTTAAATACTATATTATTTTTTGAAAATCCCAGATAACTATTTTGGGGTTAACTTTAATCATTTCTTTGAACTATAAGCTTTGAGAAAAATATATTTAAAGTTTTCCGATCATATTATTCCTTGTTTTAAATCAAAACACAATATTAAAGTTCTCTTAATTGTAGGCCTTATCTTTATTTCCTTGAATGTGATCAAAATTAAAAATGTTGTGATGGATGTGAGAGTTATATCATATTTCCTGTAATTTTTATTTATTTTAATACAATATATTTGCATATATTGTATTTTATCAGTGAAGATTCTTGGTTCTCTTCTCAGAAATTCTTATGTGAATACATTTCATTTTTATTGAGTGATAAATATTGGGGTGTGCTATCTAGTATTCCCTTATTTTATTATTTCAACTTGAGAGTATCAAGATATATATTTTAGCCAAAGAGGAGTACCACCTCTATAAAAACGCAGGGAGATTCATATCCTCGTGAGGTATTTTTTTGAATTTTAACTAATTTAAACATCAACACCTTTCAAACAATTTATTCAATGGTAATGTATATGTGTGTGTGTGTGTGTGTGTGTGTGTGTGTGTGTGTGTGTGTGTGTGTGTGTGTGTGTGCAAATTGGTTCACTAGTTACATTCCAAGTGCACTCAGAGGGTGCAAAGAAGTAGAATCCTCGAATATTTCCTACAACCCACTTGAAGATATGATCTTAGTTTCACTCATTGAACTTTAGTATGATCCCAGTTTCATTCAGTGAACTTCAAAGTCTTCAAGACATGGAAATACCCCATGTCATTGGAAAATCTCAAAATTGCTCCACCACTTGAAGTTTTATTTCAATAATTTTTCAGTGGAAGTCTGTAAAGGTAGAGATTTCAAAACATTTGTTGCTACAATGCTTATGGGAAATATTGGTTTATATGGACCTTGGGTAATTTTGTCACCATTCGTTTCTCACAAACATAAAATTGTTTCACATCTAAAAATCTAAATTTGTTTTAGGAATCTTGTGGAGATAAAATTGTAAGAGGCATATTTTTAGAGAGGTCGGGGCATCCATTAATGAAGGACACCAAAGAATTTATTATGGGGATATCATCAATTTATGACACCAACTTGTTAGGAGTAAGTGTTTTTGGAAAATTGTACAAAGGGGTTTTGAATGATGGAACAATGATCATTATCAATCTTCTAATTTGGAAAATGAAGGACCTCACAAGAGTTTGATAGTGAGTGCAAAAATTTGGGTATACTTAGGCATTGGAATATGATTAGAAGAATCATAACCTCATATTGTAAGACCCTTCTTATGGACCTAAGAGTTATATATACTTGTGTACTAAATTTATGTTATCTAATAGTGGACATTCTATTCTAATTCAGATATGGTTATGAACCTCTGTAATTATTATATTGTAATATTCAAATATGAATCAAATATTTTTGTTGTACTCAAAATAATTTCTATTTTGTGCAAACTTATTTACTTTAATTACTATTTCTATTTATTTCTTACTAAGAACATAATTCATCTATATTTTTAGTAGATTAGAAAAAATCATTTAGCAACTAATAACAATTTAACAATTGATAACTATTCATGAGGAATAACTCTAATTAAACTTCATTTAGTATGGTGGTGTATCTCCTTGTAGATTAGTTTCCCTCCTCTACAAATTGGATTGTTCATACTAGATTTGCCTCCCATCTAGCAAAGAACAACCTATCCATATCTCTAGCTCTAGGAAACCCCAATTTTTCCTAGCCCTCCAAACCCAAATCTAAAGAACAACACCCATCCCACCAGTATCTCAAAATCATATTCATTGTCTCTCACGGTTCATAGTGTTCATGGTTTTTCACTTCCAATGGTTTTCATTTCCTTCAAAAAAAGATTATTTTCCCCAAATCATACAACCCCTTCTCCTTTTCCCAAAGTCCCCTTTATTCCTTCTCTACCACTATCTTCCTAGCCTCCCTAGGAAGGTCAACTATTATAAAACAATATTTCCCCCACCTACCCATATTTATTCATATGACATCTATCTAATCCATTAACTAAATCTAAATTGGGTAGGTCACAAAATAAAATATTACTAAATGCAAATCAATCCAAAAGAAATCAAATTTCCCATTTACCACATAAATCTCTTCCTCAATGTCACCATTTAAAAATGTTGATTTGACATCCATCTAGTAAACTTTGAATTTTTTGTAGCATGCAAAATCCAAAAACATCTTGATACCTTCAATTTTTGCAACATGAGAAAAATTTTGTTCAAAGTCCACTCCCTCAACTTGAGCATACCTCTTGCATACTAATTTGGCCTTGTTTCTTACTATCTTTCCATCTTCATTTAGCTTGTTTCGATATACCATTTAATTCCAATTGCATTTTTGTCATTTGGTCTTGGAACAAGATCCCAAGTCTTATTTTCCTCTTTTTGATCTAGTTATTCATTCATGGCTTTGACCCAATGATCATCCTGGCTTGTTTGTACAAATTTTTGGGGTTTAATCATGGACAACAGTGCAAAAGTTGCATAGGTATATGTATCTAAAAGCCTTCTTCTGGTTTGTACACATGTTTCCTTGTTTCCAAGAATCTGAACTAGATGATATTTTTTAACATACCTTGATGGGGTCTTTGGCTGTGATGTTTCCATTCTCTCGTCTTCTTTTGAATCCTCTTATCCTTGTTGCTCACCCATTCCATCGTCTTGTAATTCATTTCTGATTGGTTCATCACATTGCTCATGATGGTGTTGAGATTTACAGAATGAAGAGGTCCCTCATCTATTTTTACATCTATGCTCTCAACTATTGTTATAACCCTAAATTGCACCTGACATGCTTACCTGGCATCAGGCCATCTCAGATTCCTTCTTTGCCAAAATATTGTTGAACAAATATTCTTAAAAACCTCTTTTATAAGGGCCCACGTGCCCTACTCCATTACTTCATGTGTGTACATGCTAGCTGACCTAAAATAGCTCGTGTGTACCTACAAAAGCACGAAAAAAGGAAAGTTGTCGATGGAACACACAGCTTTGGGTGAGTTAACTAAACCTTTCGGCCATGCATGGCCGAGGGTTCGACAAAATACCTAGCTCCTTCTATCCTATAAAAGAAGGGGTAGGGGTCCCATTTGGAAGAGGAGAATGATAGTAAAGAAACTATGTCGAGTTGCACATTCCCATTGTCCCAACCCTTTAGCCATCCTTGTGCAAGGAGAGATACAGAGCAAAGAAGTTGGAGGACATTTGAATAGGAACCCAGGATCAGGTTTTCGGAGAGGTGGCCGGTCTCGACATTGTAAGTTGATTCATTAAAAGTAATAAAGAAATGTTTTTCCCATCCCACTTTATGAGTTCTTCATAGTTTATTAAATATATGTTTGAATCTCTAACCCATTAGTTTGTAGGTAAAATGCATGTGTAGTTTGTTTCTTGTTTTGTATGCAGGTCAGCCTTAGGAGGAGAGTTGCTAACAAGTGATCAAGCGTGAAGAAGGATCAACATCGAATGCCCAGAACAAGGTATGTTGGTCTAAACATGTATTTGCTAAAAATAAATGGGCATTAGGTCTGGGGACGAAGGTAGAAAGTAGGTTTCTTTTGGTCATATCTGCATGCATAATATAACCCTATTTGCTAGTCCGTAAGGGGATTTCCCACTCACAAAAGAATTGGCAACCATACTGGGGAAGTCTCTAGGGTTCCTGGGAATTTTATTTTTTGGGTATTTTAAAAAAAAACTGGTTTCCTTTCCTATTTTTGAAGTTTCTGCAAAAGTATGAGCTAACAGAGATTCTGGTCTTCCATATTAGTTATCTCTATTTCTTTGCTAGACTGTAATTTTTTTTTCTGAGACCCATAGAGGTACACGTGGCCTATATAAGGTTTTCACACGTGTACCCGTGCCCTACATTATTACAACCCGCATGTAAACGCTGGTTGAAGAAGTAATAGTAGCATGTAGGATTTCAGAAAAGTTTTGAGGCAGTCATCCTCTTCCCTGTCAGAATTTTTCATTCTCAAGGGTTTTCTAGAACTCTTTCTAGTCTTGGTTGTTTGCAGTTTTTAGCTTAGGTTTCACCTCAGATTGGTTTGTTTTATGAATTTTTCCTTGCATTGTTTTCTTTTTCTATTAAAGAAAGTGTCTGAGCCTTCAAGAGATCCTGGTTCTCAGTATCAGTGATCTCTGCCTGGTTTGGATTGCATGTTTTTATTTGTTTCAGAGTTTTAGAGATACAYGTGGCCTGTATAAGGCCAGGACATGTGTACATGCACTCTGACTCTACATAGCTCGCATGCACACACTTGTTGTTGAGCTGTCAGTAGTGTGCTTGTGAAGGATAGTTTTTGTTGAAGGACAGGAAGTCATCCTTTTCCTTGACAAGAGTTATACCTCTCAGGATCTTGAATCTCTKTCATAGCAGTCAGTAGCTTAGGTTTGATCTCAACCATAGCTTTCTTTTTCATTTAGAAGTTTTCATGAAAATTTTCTTTTGTAAGGTTTTTAGACAAGTGTAAGAGTCCTTTGTTAAGTTGCTAGTTTGTGATTTTTTGAAGTGATTCTTTGCGATCTGCGTTTAGGCCAGAAGTTTTTCTTGGTTTTGACTTGTTGATATTTTTCCTTTTTGCTATATAAGCATTCAGATAAAAAAAAAAAAAAACTTTTATTTCTTTGTTTGGTTGAAAAGTGTTGTTTTGCATTAAAGTAACCAGGGAAAAGTCTTTGCTTTCATAAGTTCTTTGCAGTTTACTTAGATCATAAGTAGCTCGTAGTCAAGTGAAATTTTATTTTGAGTTTGTTGTTCAAAGATCTTAGAAAAAATTTAAAATTTGAAAAGTTGTTTAAAATTTGAATTAAGTGAAGGTTTTTGTTTCGAGCTTTCTTTTCATTTTTACTTTCATCCTTCAAACATCACTAGTTTCACTTTCATAACCTTTGACATAAGACAAGCCATAAAATTAACACTAAATCTAAAAATCATTAGACTTTTATGTTTGTAGGGTCAACCAACTAGTTCAGGATTAGGGCCTTGAATTAGGTTGGAGAGGAAACTCTTCAAGGCCATTAAAATCAAGCATTGGAGTTTGAGTTAGAGAGTTTCAAAGTCCAGTATCGTGAAAGTTATCCTGGACCCCCCTCTAACACAGGGGATAAACACAAGGTCGTGTGCGGAAAGGTAGCAGAGATAACCCCTCCAAAGTTGGACCAATCGTAGTGGAGAACACATATACAGGGCTTGTCTTGGGATTCCATCGTTTGCATTTGCCACGGAGCTTCATGGGTATCAAATCCATTCAAGGTCCTCAATTGTCTTCTAGACCACTCTCTCTCGATACCCTTGACAGGTTTCGAGCTTGATACCCTGCTCATTGTGGTCTACCCAACTTTCGACTATACCCGCTTGGTGACTGTTCGCGCACTGGAAACCTAGTTGCCTATCTTTTTTAGGCACATACACAAGTGTCTGCGGGGGTATATCATGGTACCTAAGACAGACATCGGGACACACTTTGCAGAGTATACCCAGAGGGTGCTTCTGTATTCGAGTTTCACTTGCACCGGTAAGTTGCTCTAGTGTTGGTTGTTGTAACTATTCTTCCAATTAGTTTAGTGTTTTCCTGTCTTATCTTATAGGGAATTTTTAGTGTGTGTTGGTTTTGAATGAATAGATCACCCTAGAGTGTCTTTTGATCTTCTTAAACAGTGGAGGATCACGAGCTCCGTTGTTCATGAAGGCTTCTGGGCCTATTGCCGGTTACACTGGAGCCACCCCCGCCACCACTAAAGCAAAAGCTAGACCAACAAGGGTTTTTTGAAGCGATCGGGTCACAAGAAATTGTGCCCGACCAACATCTGGAGGAATTGACCATTTTGGACCTTGGAGAAAAATCTCTTGGCCCAGTTGAAACCCCAACCACTGATCTTTTGGCACCCCTCATCGTACCGATTCACCTTTGCAAGTGCTAGACAGTGTCGCACACAGCAATGGAAACAAATGTTGTTACTCCTTCTGGAAATTCTTCAATTCCCACTACAGTTGTCACTACAGGAGAGTTTCCACCTCCTAACCCATCGTCACTGGTCTGAGCCACCATGGTCTCGACTGCCTATACATCGCACAATGGTCTGATCCCATCTCTGGCGGTGGCCACAACCCCTTTCACACCAAGTGCGACAGGCCCTTCGTTCTCATACGGGATGCCTAGTTCAGGTACAAGTCATGTACTTTCCTACTCCACTTCACAGACTTTAGGTCTGGGGGCAAGGAGCTCTAACGCTCCTCTCCAAGGCCACATGGGGGGCACTTCCGCTCCTTTTAATGCTTTCCCTTACAGAGAAGGTCATATACCTCCTTCATCCCCTTCGCTCGGTGGCATGCACCAGCCATCCGTCGGGCCGCTTGCACACCATGGTTTATTTGGAGCAAGTAGTCAAGGACCACCTTTGCATAATATGCCGGTAGGTTTGACACTATTTTCTTTGTTCGGTGCATTTGGTAACAACGCCTTCTTGTCAGTTGCTTTCCCGACTAGGGGCAACCCCGATTTCAGACAATCTATTCCTATGCAGGATACTATTCCTGCAAAGGGAGCACACCCAGGAACTTCTTCCACATCAGGGCCTTGGAATTCTTGACAGGGATCCGTTCCCTCATCCAAAATGATGATTTGGGGTAATTCTTTCCACAATCAATGGAACCCCGGACAAAGTACTATGCCTATCCCCACGGGACTGACATGGGGCAACCCTTCCCAAAGTCCTTCGAATGTAATGCATGCACAACCGTCTATGTCCTATTTTGGAAATCATTCAATGATGTCTCCTCACACGAACAATCCATACGCTAGCCATGGCCATGGTTTTTACCAAAACCCAGGACAGTAGCCGAACTTTTCCTAGCAACCTGGTGCTAGTCAAACTCCAGGTCCCTTTTTCCCTGGTTATCACCAACAACCCAAACTTCTTTTAGTGGAAACCTTGCATTTTCCAGACTTGACATGGTTGTTGAATGACCCTATCTGTCACAATCCACGTTAGCCTCCTATGCTGACGAAGTTGCCTTTGGACATCCCAAAGTTTAAAGCCAAGCCTAACAAAGATTCAGGAGATCATGTGACTACCTTCCATCTTTGGTGCTCATCTAACTTGTTGAAAGACGACTCCATACAATTGCGATTGTTTCAATGTACTCTCATTGGGAGTGCCGCAAAATGGTACATTGAACTCGACCACTCAAAATACTCTTCCTTCGGTGAATTGGCCATGGCTTTCCTTGACCATTTCCAATTACCTGTGAGATACGACACTAGCACAAAATTATTGGCTAATTTCTCACAGACAAAATTAGACCATATCTCTGATCACATCCGATAATGAAGACGTCGAAAGAGTTTAATTAAGGTACCAGTCCCACCAGCATTCTTGCTCGAGTGGTTCCTTAAGTCTTTGGTCCCACAGTTATCCAAAGACATCGCGACATCAGGATTATTCTCTGAAGAAGACACCATCATGAGAGCTCAACAGCTTGAACTAATCTATTCTCAGTCCAGTTTATTATACAATATTTTTCCAGATGCACCATGCTCAATACTAGATAAAACCAAACAAAGAGCCAGACCACATGCCGGTGGTATTGTTGGTTTAGCACAAACAAATCCAATGAGCAACTGACGAAGCAATTACAACAATTTTCTATACAACACACAGCGGCCAGCCAAACTACTGCTTTGGTTGCTCCCCCTACAAAAACGTCGGATGTACACACAGTGTAATTGACTAATCCAAAGGCCACCCAGCAGCCTGAAGGAAAGAAAAAACAATGAAAGAAGGGTAAGGGGGATAAGCAACCCACCGATAATGCTGGCGAAGGCAATACTGAGAAACGAAAGGAGAGGTATCCATGCAACCTGTGCATGGAGGACCACCCGACCCACCTTTGTCCCCGTCTTACAGAGGCCCAAAAGTTTGTGACACAGTAACAGCCTACTGTGTTAACCAATCCATTTCAACATGGGCAAAATCTAACTCAAGCCTCTACAAGCACGGAAGGGGGCAGTCAAGTACCCCCTCCATCTTTGAACAACCCCACATCTGTGAATGTATATATAGTGAAAGGTTGTTACCCATGATTTTGGTCATCATGATGATGTATTGATGATTGTGTATTCAGGCTCTTCATTAGAAATTTTTCCTGAGAAAAGTTACCTTCGTCTCTTTCCAGAAATCACATTTTTGAGGACTGTTCACAGGCTGCTAGTATATTTTCCTACGAGAATGCATGATTCTCGCAGGGTTCCTTAAGCCAAGGTGCAAGAAGTTCACACTGTGTTGAACTGTTAGGGTGCAAACTCTTTCTAAAGAAGGGAAAAAGATGAATTCTCGAAGCTTATAGAAGGGAATCTTCTAGAAGGATGAGATGGCATTCGAATGGTTATCCTAGTACTGAATTCCCTGATATTTTGGGATCATTCTTATCCAAGTAACCAATTCATTCTCTCTTATATATTGAGTGAATTCTCATGGAAAATGTTAAGCAAACAAGGTTAAGCAAAATTCATTGGAGAATTGATGAAAGATTGTGTGAAGGATTGATGCTACAACAACTAAGAACTACAGCAAGTTTATCAAAGGTGGTTGATCTTCTTCATGCAAGTGAGTAAGTGTGTGTGTCGGATCCAAGGGCCATTGAAAGAAAGTTTGCAACATCAAGGCTTAGGTTGTAATCTTTACTTTCCATTAATATGATACAGTAATATGTCCCTTTCCCATAAAGTTAGTTCCACTTTATTGTATAACTCCTTGATCATATACATAGATTGACTGTTGAATAGATTGTGCTTTCTTCACTTCGGTTGGTTTGTATTGTTTTGGTCTTGACTATACGAGAACACTGGAGTGAAGTGGGAGCAACAAAGACCAAAGGAAGAAATCATAAGGTATGTTCTTTGTTCTTGCCTCCTAGTTTATTCAATAGTTAAAATCTAGGGAAAGAGTATTATTCTGTCTTGCTTTGTTCTAGATCCAGGTGGATCTAGGGAGATCAGTTTGTGTCCTCACTTACAGATTTATCCAATAACGAAATTGGCGACTCCACTGGGGAACAATCCCATTTTCTTTGTGGCTTTTTTTTTATTTTTATGTGGCCATTTGCTCTGGTTTCATTTTTCTCCTGTCCTATCAGTCTCTGAGTCTTCAAGATAGACCTTCTGGGTCCAGAAGCCTTTGTCAATTTTCCTTCAATTTTCAAATTTTTTATTATGTTCAGGAATTCTTGCATTGCACTTCATTGCATCCTGTGAGAATCGGTAAGGTTCGCATCCTGCCTATAGGTTTCAGTGCAAGGTTCTCGCACCCTGCTCAAGGGTCACCTGCGAGAATCAGTGATTCTTGCACTGTGTAATATTGCTTGCCTGCGAACATGATTTTTCAAAATTTTGAATTTGAGTTTTGGTCTTTCTAACTACCGAGATCAGTTGGATTACCTCTTATAAGTTTCTTGGACCATTGATTGATATATTTCTTGCTTTAGTTTGCATGTGTGAACAGTCATAGGATTTCAAGGCTTTTCTTGTCATTTGTGGCTTGACTTTCATTCCTTGGATTTTCTTAGTAACACCATTTGCTCTGACTTCAGAAGCTGAGTGTGTCTAATTAGTTAAGAACCAGTGAAAGGTTGAGAGTTAAGTGTTTGGTTTTTTCATTTTCTTATGGTTTGAAAGGTCATTTTCTTTTGCATTTGAAAAGACTAAATTGGTTTGCTCTTTATTTTTTCTTTCATTGAAAGAGTAGATTGGGTTATTTGCTTGTTTGTTGATTTGATTTTCTGTACTCTTGCTGTCATAAGTCTAAGTCCTTTTTAAAAAGTGAACAACAAGTTTTTCTTTCAAAAATTGTTTTTGTCTTTAAAAAACATTGAAAAATCAAATTATTGAGCTTGTTGAAGTATTTGAAAAGAAACGATAGAGCATTTGCAGTTGATAAATGATTGTTTGCGTTGGCATTTGAAAGGAAATTTTGCATTGTAGTTCAAGGTTGATCTGGAAAACTTTCTCTCTCTCCCATACATAGGATTCATTGAATGAAAAGTGATATATTTCATTCTCATCCTTGCATTGTTGGGTCAGATTCATACAACATAAGTTTCATTTCCGTTACCTTTGAGTAAACAACAGCCTTTAATAACACTGCGTACTCATAAAATTTGTCTAGTAACTCTTTTCTAGGGTTGTTTTACACCAACATTTAGCTAGGCTAGCGCTTTGGAAGAGGAAGAGAGATACACTCTCCAAAATCTCAAAACACACAATAGCATCTTGTGTTAGGGAGTGTTAAATTCCATTTGCAACATCTTGTCCTGGGAAGCCCTTCTCACACAAGGGTCAATCACGAGGTCGCATTAGTATTGGCAGAGTTACTCACCCTACTTTGTTGGTATCAGTGTAGATATTGCACTATTATGGGGATCACTCGGAGGTATACCCACAATGATGAGTGGAATCCTTTTGAGTTGATTTCGGGCTAGATATCCTGCCCTTGCATGTGGATCGGACTATCAATTGTTCCCCCAGGCTTTATTGTTGTTTTTGGTGACCTTAGTGGCCTATCTCTCTAGGTTCTTACCCAAGGTGACTGTGGAGGGGAAAGTCTTCATGGTACCTGGAATTGACATTGACCAAACTCACTCGGGCTCCTTGGAGGGTATACCCACGATTATGTGTGGGAGCTTGCACCAGGGTGTAAGTCCGTTAAGCAGGTCGTCAGCGTAACTTTTCCACCTTAGCCCCACCCCTTCTCGTCTCGTTGTTGCAACGTTGGATTTCATCACCAACTAGTGGCTTTGAAATTAGAAGGTCTTGTTTGCCTGTTGATTGCTTCCTAGATTTTGTTTACTAGCGCGTGTTGTTTGTTTCTCGAAGTTGACCATAGGAATTTCTTCGTGGAGCTTGTCACTCATTTACAATAGCTCCCCCACGTCATTCACGTAGGATGCAGGGTTTATCTCCAGAGCATCTGGACGGTTCGAAACCCTTGCCTACAGCTACACCTGAGGGCTCTCCTTGGCAAAGTGAAGCTGCAGTTGTTACCACACCACAAGTGGAATCAACTGACCCTCTAGAACCTTTTCAAATTACCAATACTAGAAAGGAATTTTGAATTTTCCGTGGTGAATGACCTTTTATGCGATTAAATTCTTCCAGAGAATTAGTTGTTACCTCTTCTGAATCACCCGTTGGGCATTTTTCCGATGTAGAAGGCCAAGATCCTTTTTGGTCTGCAGGTGATTTCCGCAGGACCCTTTTTAGTCTTGGTTCGCCTGTGTTCTCCAAAATCTGGTGTTTTCTGAGACAGAGACTGTACCGATGAATACCACTCATCAGTTTACTCTCCCTGCTGAGATGGCCCATCTCGCGAACACTACAAGTGTCCCAACCGGGTTCACTATAGCTAGTCTTGCTCCTATAAACACCCAATGAACACCCATTGTCACTCCAACACTACCACCCAGATACCATGCATTGAATTCTTTGTTGAATGCTTCTGTTCCAACACCTCCACATACCTCGTCTGGTAATCCTGGTGGTCCTTCTGGGCACCCTATTCCCGATTTTATTCCGACACTCCCTCAATTTCCTTCTAGAAATCCTAATCCTAGTGGCACTATACCGTCCATTATACCAAACTTCTAGATTCTCGTTGGTGGACAAGGTGGTACAATTCAAATTCCTATTATCGGACACATTCCAATTACTACCCAACCTTCGATTGGGACACAACTTTTGGCTAGAACACCACCCGCGATAGGGGGACCAACCCCACCTCTTGGAAAAAATATACCTCCCTCTTTGGCCCAGTATTGGAATCAGATGATACAAAATTCTCAAACGACTGGGGGGTAGAAGCAGCCTGTCCCTACTATAGGACAACCATATCCAAGTATACCAAATCCTATTTGGGGTACGAATGCTCAAACTCATGTCCCCGCTCAAGGTCACAATGCCTCGAGTTACTATCCTCTCCAACCACCACCGAATCAGCTTGGGTCTTCCCATTATGGGAAGACTGCTTACGGTCCTACTAGTTTGCCGACAGGGCTTCCACCCCAAAGTCACCAGTACCCGCAGGTGAATCGACAGTTACCTTTTCTCGCTACTTTGGATTTGTCGGATTTGTCTAGGATTCTAAATGATCCTATTCGTCACTCTCCCCAATGGCCTGCTATTCTAGCCAAGCTTCCATCAGACATTCCTAAATTCGATGGAAAAGTGGGAGAGGACCCGAACAATCACGTTATGACTTTTCACCTATGGTGTTCATCCAAATCGTTGATGGATGAATCTATTTGTTTATGTCTTTTTCAACGAACCCTTACCGGTTCTGCTGCGAAGTGGTATATTGAATTGCCACGAGGTTTCTTCTCTGATTTCAACACCCTAGCTATGGCTTTTCTTACAAATTACCAGTTACCGATTCGTTATGATACTGGGACTAATATTTTGACTTCCTTCAAACAGACTAAAGGCACTCATATATCGGATCATATCCATGAGTGGCGAAGAAGATGACGTCTCATTAAAGTTTGCAGGGGAAAGAAAACTTTCTTCATCGTTTCATCCCTAATTACGCTGAGATTACTCTTGGTTTTAGGCGACTGTTAAAGAAAGATTCCAAGTTTGTTTGGGATACCATTGCCAACAATGCTTTTGAAGCTTTGAAGTTGTCCCTCACGCGAGCTCCGCTTCTCTTTCCTCCCGATTATAGTCGTGATTATTTTCTTTATCTTGTTGCCTCGAAGTATACTATTGGCATGGTTCTAGTCCAAGAGGATGATGCACACGTTGAACATGTTATTTGTTACTTGAGTCGAAGTCTCACATCAACTGAAATCAAGTATCAACATGTTGAATAACTGGCCTTGGCTGTCGTTCAAGCCGTCCAATGCTTCCGGCATTATATCCTCTCAAGAAAAACTACAGTGATTTCTCATTGCAACCCTATGCAACACATTTTGACACGTCAATTGCTAGGGGACAAATACTCCAAATGGATTTTCATACTCCAAAAGTTTGACTTGGAATTCAATCGCGCCACGTCTAAGAAATCCTTAGTTTTTGCTGAGTTGATATGCGATTTTCCTCATTCTGCAATGGAAAATGTAGCAGTTGATTCATTACCTGATGAATCTCTTTTCCTTATTCGCACTAACGATCTTTGGTATGGGGATATCATTATATATCTCCAGACCTAGACTTCACGACCTACTTTATCTAGTACTGAATGACATCACATACACTATCAATCTCGTCAATACATTATCCTCGGAGATACTCTTTAATGTCGAGGAATTGACTCTATTTTTCGACATTGTCTAACGTTTGACGAAGCCAAGAAATCTCTGAATGACTGTCATTTCGGAGCATGTGGTGGTCATATGTCTGGGTATGCTACTTCCCAGAAGATCTTACGCATAGGGTATTTTTGGCCTTCTTTGTTTAACGACTACATTACTGCCATTCAGACATGCCATGCCTGCCAAACCTACAATCAGAAAATTCGGTCACATCCTGCTCATCTTCATCCTGTGGTCTTAGTTGGTCCTTTTGTGAAATGGGGCATCGATTTCATGACATGTCACCCTCACTCGGCCGGGGGGCATGGTTACATCATTGTAGTTGTTGATTACTTTACAAAATGGGTTGAGGCGATGCTGACATTCAATAATACTGGAAAGACCACAACATTGTTTCTTTTTAATCATGTCATAGATCGTTTTGGTGTTCCCCAAGCTATCGTCACTGATCACGGTAGTCACTTTAGGAATTTTATGATGTTTGAACTTACGGAAAAGTTGGGTCTTCTCCATGATAACTCAACGCCCTATTATCTGCAAGCTAATGGCCAGGTCGAAGCAATCAACATAGTTCTTATAACTATGCTTCGATGGATGATAGGAATTCATAAAACAAGTTGGCACACAATGTTTTTTTCATCATTGTGGGCATACCGGACATCTGTCAAATCTACTACTGGGTTTACACCTTTTCAACTAGTCTATGGTGTGGAAGCCATTTTTCCTATAGAATATGAGATACCCTCTCTGAAGCTAGCTGTCGAACTCTTACCCAACACTTCTGCTGAAGAAGAACATCTATTGTATCTGATGTGATTAGATGAAACTCGACGTGATGCCACTCTAGTAATAGAGGCCCAAAAGAAACGTGTCAAGGCACAATATGACAAGCACGTCAAGCCTCGCGTTTTCTCTGAAGGTGATCTTGTTCTTCTCTATGAACAGGATCGAGATGTGTTAGGTGCTGGGAAATTTGAACCAATGTGACGAGGTCCTTATATTGTTCACCGAGTTTTGGAAAAAGGAGCATATGAGCTGGTAGATTACGATGGTATCCCTTTAAGTGAACCCAGGAATGGGTTGTACTTGAAGAAGTACTATGCATAAATTATCTGTGCACAAGTACTTGTATTTTATGTATCATACTTTATGTGTGTTACTATAGTTTTATTTTGTCATTATCTAGTCTCTACCCTTATGTGATGTTGTGTTTGATTTCCAGATGTCAGAGTCTTCGCTACCCTATAATGGCTTCACTAATGGTGCTAGCCGTAGTACTCGGAACCTTGCGTCTGCTACATGGGCAATCTATGCCCCAACAAATGAACTTGTATCTTTACAAGGTGTGTGCCTCGGTCGTGCGACCAACAACATTGCAGAGTATAGCGTCGTTATTGAATTATTGGTTGATGCTATCTTGCTCGAAATTCATCATTTGGTTATGTGACTTGACTCGCAGCTTGTAGTACTACATTTAAGTAATATCTACTCTATTCGAAGTCCTACTTTGTTACGGGTGTATCTACGAATTCACCTCTTGGAACGTTATTTTAATCACATTGAATATCAACATATTCCTAGATGTCTAAATACATTAACAGATGCATTGGCTAATTATGTATTGGACAAAGATTTGAATCATTTATAAGTCAAATACAACAAAATTCACACAATATAAAGTAAACTGGTAGAATCCGTCTGTATATATAACGATAAAAAGAGTTTTTTACAAAAGTTTGTCCGAAGACCAAAATGTCAAAAATGGAAGCATATAGCTTCTACAAAGTGAAGTCATGGATGATGTTCACGGTAACACACAACTGCTCTAGAAACTCTATGTAGCAGTCAAATCATAGATGATGATACCCCTATAGTGTGACGTTGATTGCATCATGGAACCTCTTCCAGAGTCATATCTGGAATGTCTGTTGTCAGACCCTCTAAATTCTGTTCCACCACCTGATAATCCTCAGCATATTTTGGTGTTGTTGCTACCTCTCCTCGCCTCTGGATAGGAGAAGTGTCAGGAGGTCTATACGATCCAACATCTGTGTTATCAACAAACAATTTTGTATTAGTCTTTGGACAAACATATAAAACAAAAACATTTGAATATGATTAAAAAATTCAAAAACATTTAAAAAAAGAAAAAATGTGTGTCCTTACCAAGGTCCCCCCACTGAGAGTCCTCAGGCAATGCCAAATCTGGATCTCCTCGGAAATCCAGCCCATCATAAGCGTAGTCATCAACCATCAACATCTGTGGTTGAATCCAGTCAAAAAATGTATCATCATATTTGATGATAGGTCCTGCTACGTGCCGGGCCATAAGCCGACAACATCTCAGTATCTGCGGATCCCTAAGACCCAGTATGTTCCACTCCACATGTAGCCTCAGTAGTGGGACCCGCTCGAGGAAGAATGATACCAGTAAAGATACATACCTGAATTGCTTCAGGTCACCTCACCTACATTTGGTCAATTCCTTTTTGATACTGTGAAGCACAGCATCTGCCCAGTTGAATACTCGAGGCTCAGTACACTCGATGGCGTACTGGAAGTATCTCTGTAATTCCATATGAGGAGCAGAACTCCCAGCCATCCAAGCTATAGTGAAAAGGATAGTATGAAGAGTCAAGTCTTGTACACCCCAGATAGCCACTTTTCCTTTTTTCCTTTCAGCCTTAGGTACACAGTATTGATTGCAATACTCACTCATCTTTAGCCCACCACCTCTACTACCAGTTAGGCTGACATAATACCTGCGCCTGGACAATCCAGTCAAAAAGTATATGTCCTCAATGTCTATGGACAGTGTGTGAGCTCCCACATGAAAAACCTACTGATCTGGGTCCCACAGACGGACTAATTACTCTAGTAGTCTGACATGGGACCTCATGCCCGAGATGTGAAAGTATTTCAAGAGCCCACAATATCTCAATGCAGCTATGGTAGGAGGATGATTCTCGGCCATTGCATTATCCTCTTCATGTTCCCTTTCACGCCACTCAAGCACCATGTTTATGGCCAATTATCTGCACAAGGAACATAAAAGGAGGAATAATAACTTTTTCATGCTTTAGATCTTTTTCATTTGGCTAAAAATTTAAAAACATTTTGGGCTTTGCGGTTCTCGCAGGTGCCCCATTTTCACAGTGCGAGAACCTCGAAGGTGGCTTAAGGATCACCTGCGAGAATGCATCATTCTCACAAGCCCCGTATGGGCTGCCTGCAAGAATGACAGCGCGCATATAGGGCCTAGAAAAACATCTTAAAAATGGAAATTTAACCAATGAAATGACAAAATGAAACCATTAAAATGTTAAGGACGAAGAACCTACCTTAATGTCGTAGATGGCTCGTTGAATGGTCTCTCGTAGCTCCCACAATCTAATGCCAAACTCGGAGGGTAAAAGAGGGGTTTTTTGGAGCTCAATAGTGGAAATGTACAATGGTGTGGTAAAAAAGAGTATTGACTCATTTTATTTATTTTTACTATACCATTTTGGGTTTTTATGATTATTTATCGACTAAACCCTAATCCCTAATGTCATGTTCAGTGTATTTCTTGTAGGTGTGATGACTTTGATGATTCAATACAGGGTTACGGATGTGTTTTTCTTTTTTATCGCGTGTTTTTGATTGTTTTTATGGTTTTTACATAAAACCTCGAGCGTCGTTTTTGTCCGTTATTGCGCTGGTAAATACATGAGAACATGATCGAGCATACTTTTATCACTTTTTTGGGCTCAACAAGGTTATACGAAAAAGGAACCCCCCTGGAGTCCTTTTTAATCTCTTTTCAGACTCTCTAAACATGAAAAGATCGTCGAGAGACCTTGCTATTTTCACGCTCGATAAAGTATTTGAAATAAGCGTCTGGTGAGCGATAATTTATCTCTTTTTGGGTCTCGTCCAGACTGTTTTACGAAAAAGGAACTGAGAGAGTTATCTTTTAAGTGTTTTTCTAAACTCTATAATCTTGAAAAACCTTCGAGTTTACTATCTCTGGACTCGTTAAACAAACATTGATAGACCCATGATGGGACCGAACCACTCTTTCTTAGGGCTTGTTAAATATACTCCGAGGGACTCGTCCGAAGGATGAGCTTACATCAACAAGCATATGTTATCGTCCTCAAGCTTGCGTAAAAATAAAGAGGTACTCGTCAGAAATGGTGGGGGGGAATTTGGGAAAGGGATATGTTTTCATCTTCATATTGATTGGCAGTAAGTGTCGCTCTTGAACATGACACTCCCTATTCATCATTTGAAGCTGGTTCGAGAAATCCATTTGTCTCTCATTCGATTTGCTACAAGGTCATTCCCTGTGTTGTCTTTGAGTTAATGCTACCAAATCATTGGTCGTGTCGTTCATATGTTCAAGAGAAGTCCATCTGAAACCTATATTGAGTCGACCATCTGCAGTTATCCATTCTCTCTGTGTTGGCCTTCCCTGTGTCCAGTCCAATTTGCAAAATGCTCTGTTTCACCTTCAAACTCTGTTACTCATTTCATGACATTAATGGGGGATACATCAAGGCCCTCCTATGACGATTTTTGTTCCGTCAACTTCAGCTCATTATCCGGAATCAAGACTTAGAAATTATTTAGTACCTTGGAGCTTGCATGCCTCAATGGCAAGTTTCTTCACTTTCGACAGTGGGTTTACATCATTGACCCCTGATCGAAAGATTCCATCAGATGTTCAACATCGGCTCATTTATTCACACTCGATGGATTGTACTATGGTACCTTGGGAGTCATTGACATCAATGGTGATTTCCCTCGCACTTGTTAACGGTTTTATCAATGACCGGTAATCAAGTGGTTTCTACCATGTTTGACTTCAACACATGTAATCACATGGTTAGATTCATAATTTGGGCGACGAGATTGAAGACCCTGGATATTATCTTTGTGATCCAGGTTGCGATGGAGTATGTATAATTTGTGACACATAGATCCACTGTGTATGTTTTGTGGCTATGTCGTCTTGATTTGAAATTTCTCGCATAGATCCACAGTGTATTCCGGTGGCTATGCTATATTTTGACGGCATGGATCCACGGTGTATGATTGGTGTCCATGACCCATGTCTATAATGTCATCAGTCTATGATTTGACTATGGGAATGCCTACCTCAGAATTGGTATATATGATATTCTGCAGATGCTTGGTTGTTCACAGGTTTCCAATTAGATGTGCTCCTGGTTCTTGACACACACATGCAGCTTACAAAGTCTATCGGTTGTCACTAGTTCCAACCTCATACTTTGGGGGGCATTCTGTTACCCATGATTTTGGTCATCTTGATGATGTATTGATGATGGTGTATTCAGGCTCTTCATTAGAAATTTTTCCTGAGAAAAGTTACCTTCATCTCTTTCTAGAAATCACATTTTTGAGGACTATTCGCAGGCTGCTAGTATATTTGCCTGCGAGAATGCAATATTCTCGCAGGCTTCCTTAAGCCAGGGTGCGAGAATTGCGCACTGTGTTGAACTGCTAGGGTGCGAACTCTTTCTAAAGAAGGGAAAAAGATGAATTCTTGAAGCTTCTAGAAGGGAATCTTCTAGAAGGATGAGATGGCATTCGAATGGTTATCCTAGTACTGGATTCCCTGATATTTTGGGATCATTCTTATCCAACTAACCAATTAATTATCTCTTATATATTGAGTGAATTCTCATGGAAAAGGTTAAGCAAACAAGGTTAAGCAAGATTCATTGGAGAATTGATGAAAGATTGTGTGAAGGATTGATGCTACAACAGCTAAGAACTACAGCAAGTTTATCAAAGGTGGTTGATCTTGTTCATGTAAGTGAGAAAGTGTGTGTGTCGGAGCCAAGTGCCATTGAAAGGAAGTTTGCAACATCAAGGCTCGGGTTGTAATCTTTACTTTCCATTAATATGATACAGTAATATGTCCCTTTCCCATAAAATTAGTTCCACTTTATTGTATAACTCCTTGATCATATACATAGATTGATTGTTGAATAGATTGTGCTTTCTTCACTTCGGTTGGTTTGTATTGTTTTTGTCTTGACTGTACGAGAGCACTGGAGGGAAGCGGGAGCAACAAAGACCAAAGGAAGCAATCATAAGGTATGTTCTTTGTTCTTGCCTCCTAGTTCATTCAATAGTTAAAATCTAGGGAAAGAGTATAATTATGTCTTGCTTTGTTCTAGATCCAGGTGGATCTAGGGAGATCGGTTTGTGTCCGCACTTACGTATTTATCCAATAACAAGGGCGATTATTTTATATCGACTAGAGCACATGACTATAATAAACCAGGAACTTCTGAGAAGGGAAAAGAAGCCGAACTCCCATCTCTTCCTCTACAGATTGAGAAGACATTGGACGAAACAATGACACGCATCCCCAAAGTCACATTCAAAAAAGATTCTCATAACCCAAACACAAGGGCCTCCCAGAACTACTCGGTGGTGTAAGATTTATCACAAACCCCTTGTGCGATGTCCACTTTGGGGGTCCTCCAAAGCTGCCCTTCTGTTGACGGGCGAAAATCGACCATCCGTCAACTGGAAGAGTGGAACTGGTCCGGGGTTGTCTAATAACCCAAGTCGTTTGGGATGAACCACCCTGACGATTTTAGTGGCTCCGTTAGCCGGTCTAAGGTCCTAAGAAAACAAAAAAAGAAAAACTATTCTAAACTAACTAATCTAACTAAAACTAACTATAAACAAACTAATAAACTAATCTAACTAAAACTAACTATTAAAACAAACTAAACTAATCTAACTATTCTATATATACAATCTACTAACTAACACTATACTAACTCTAACTAAATAACTATCTAACTACTAACACAAATAAATCTTATTCACAAAATGTACAATATCTACAATTTACAGATTTAAATAAAACCTGAAAAACTCATTTATATTCTGCCTTGATGACAGAAAAAGATATTTTTTGTTGATTTTATGATTTTATGAACAAGAAATAAAACAAAAACTAACTAAACTAAACAACTAATATACTAATTCTAACTACACATCTAAACTACAAATATATCTAACTAAGATACTAATATTATACTAACACATTAATGAAAATAAATCACAAACTGACCTGGAGAAACGCTCCAGATTTGTCATGTGTATGATGCTCGTCCTAGCTGATCGGAGGGAGGAAACCTGCATCGAATTATCCAGGAGCTTCTCATAAATGATAAGCTACAGTGCTCTTAAGGTATGATCACAGGACAAAAAAAACATAAAAATAACAACAATCTTATAATTTATAAATCTTCACAGTTAGATAAACCTGTATGCAAAGATCTATACATAATAGTTCAATGGATGAAGAAGAGAAATCTATCATTCATTAACTGAACAAAGTAATTGTCGTATTTTAGATTAATGAAAGAAATCAGACATGGATCACATTAATTAAATCATATCATTCTGCAAAAGACTATGATAGCTAAAGTAGTCACTAATCAAGTGCAAATTGATAAGCATAAACATGAAACAAAAGATTGATATTATGAAAGCGAAAGTTGTAGCAAAACATCAACTCTTGTCTCTATTTGTATTAGAAATCCATAGCCTGGTTCTCCCACAAGTGAGGATGATCCTTATTACAAAAAATAATAAGTATTTAAAGACCTTCTACAAGGTAAAACATCCCTGTAGAAGTTATCAAACTGTTTACAAAAAAATCTGGGAAGATATCCCAAGTCTGACTAAACTAAGAACCTAAAATAAAACTAAAACACACAAATATTCCCCTAGCCTGTCCAGCGTGTCCCATGCAATTCGAATTTACCTGAAAAGGGTCAAAAATAGACAAGTTAGAAGGATCCTTTATTAATAGAATGATAAAAATCTAATTCTATAGACTAGCTACAGAATCTTGCGATTCTGTAGCTGGTCTAAATAAAACACAGAATCATCATTAAAATCGATTGAAAATATTTTAAAGAATTAAATTCAATTAACATCCAATAGCTATTTGAAAACGAATCATTGAAGTTGAAATTGTTATACCATTCGAAATCAAACAGGATTGAGATCAATCAAATCACTACAGAGATACGTATACTCTGTTTCGTTTGTTTCCACAAAGTTGGGTAAACAGAATCATAATCAAACAGTTATGAAATCGTTTCATATCAATTTGAAATCGATATAATTAAAACAAATCACAGGCAATTGTTATGTTGCCTCATAGACAGGAGACACGATCAAATCCAAGCAAGATCCTTTCCAAATCGACATAACTGTATAACAAACAATCCAGGCCATGAGCGAATTAAATCATAACCGACTCTTGAATCAACTCAAATGAAATCATAACAGGATCAATCAGTTGGTAACAGAGTTCGTAAGAGATAGCCGATCGCTTGTTATTGCAAAATGGGGCAGACAAAATCATTCACGAAATCTTTTCTTGAGTGCATTTAGAAACAAGTATTACCCAAATTTCCTCATACGAATTTAACAGAATGACATAAGTCAAACTGAGTTAACAAACTCGTTTTAGAACAGAACTGTAATCAAATCTATTTTTGATATGAATACAATCCATAAAATTGATCAAACTATCTAAAGATACATCAATCCAATCAAGAGAATCAACAGTTGGGGTTTAACATAGTCGTCGTGGATCAAACCATTCCATGATTCAGACATGAATATCATTTGCACAGACTTAAATGAGAGTATTGTTTCCATAAAAACAGAGTCACTCTTTCCAACTTGGAAACAATCAGATTTAGAACATTATATGACACAGCATATTAAAAGATCGTAACAACCAAATTCACGAAATTGTTCGATAACCAAAACATACAAACTAACCATAACGAAATCAAATCAAAACATGATTGTATTCTAAATCTAGCATAAAAACTTCTTGTTCAAAGTAGATACAAAATAAATTCAATTGAAAGAAAACCATCAATTTCGTTAACTCAATCAAACAAACGAACAAATCAAATCCAGTCGAAAACCAATCAAATCCGATAAAAATCTATCAGTGGCTAAACTGGGAATGATCAAATCATGCATCCAAAATGAAATATCATTTATTTTTAGCAAAGTGAAAAATATACAGGATGAACACATTATGACAGAGCCATTTTGAAATATAAACAGAGCTATTTGAAAACAAAATTCAAATCATTATATTAACCCTGGTCATTCACACAACAAAAACGATATCGAGATTCATACCTGTAATATGAGAAGACAGCTTAATCATGACAATTTGGAGTTGACAACAGTTGTGGCCGATTCAACATTCTTGAAAATGATGGAACCAATGGTCCTTTGCTTCCTATCAGTTGCTTGAATTTTGTCTCTTTGGTTGGTCAATACTGCAACTTGGTTTTCCAATGATTGGATTTTCGATTGGAGTAGGGGAACGTCGATATAGTATCGTTCCAACCACAAATTGCATTGGTCACAGGAAGACTGTGTGGGTCTCGAAAATGCAGGTGAGGGTTTGGTCACATCGCCAAGGGTTTCGTAGGCAGTTTGATCCCAGGGTAGCTAGGATTATTTCTTAGGCAAGGGAGAAGATTCGAAACGAAATCATAAGGTGGATCGGGGCATAAACCTTGTGAGTAAGGGTACTCACTAGCTAGGAAACTTTCTATGTCAGAGACTGAATCCTCACTAAGGACTATGGGCTTCTACTCAACCGTGGGTTTAGGTTTATTTCTAGCCATTCTCGAAATAAGCCGAGCATTCTTTTTACCCTTGGAAACAACAATAGGGTTTTCCTTGGCCTTTTTGTTCGCAGGATTTTTTATAGCCTCAGCCTTCTCTACTATAACGTTGGGTAGGAAAATATCTGGGTCGAACGAGGGTTAAGAAGATGGCAATAGGACATCGAAGGGCACGGGTGGCTCGACCTTGGTTTCATTAACCACAGGCTTGTCAATCTGGACAGGGTCTGTATCATCAAAACCATTTCGAGAGATGAAAGCTCGCCAGCTATC
Organism: Picea mariana; assembly: GCA_032191745.1. Classification (NCBI taxonomy): domain Eukaryota; kingdom Viridiplantae; phylum Streptophyta; class Pinopsida; order Pinales; family Pinaceae; genus Picea; species Picea mariana. The sequence continues at coordinate 86,443 of JASDQU010244795.1, read as the reverse complement.
ACCATGGAGACTTAAGTGATAAACAATGATAATTTTAATAAGTCCATGGTGGAACAGGATACTATCAGCCTTCTCCCTTTTGAACCTTTTCGACATTTTATATAGGCTACGTTGAAAGTAAAAGGGCATATTCAACAGGTATCCCATAAAATTCATTAACAAACGCAGGTGGTAGAGAAAAACGAGTCCATATCGACCTTCACAGGTCACGAATTGTTTGACCACCATCAAAATATCACACCATCGTGGTTTAAGCACAGATATGGGCATACCTCTGTCACAAGATGTGACTTTGCGCGAGAGGAACAGTAGTGGCCATGGCACCTCTTTGACCTTAGAATTTCTGAACCATCGTTGTCCCGAGGATGGTAACCATGTAGCAGAACTAATAAACTCATCATTGATTTCTAACTAGAAGTCACCCACCTTGGCTCTACAGCCATCAAAAGTTAGGGCAAACTGTTGTGCAACAAATAAGTTAAAACCCTCGAATCGTTGTACAAAGGTGAGCCAGCCATTATCCTCCAAGTCTTTCTGGGCATTGTCAAAGAGTAGCAAGGCTTGTCTACCGTTCGGCTTGATTCGCACCACCGGTGCCATGGGGCCAAGCACACGGTGAGTCCAGGGTTTGGATCATAACACACACAGGAACAGAGTGCACGAAGGGTTACCCGAACTAATAGAGGTAAAACTGGGATACGGGATAGGCATAAATGCCATCGTGCGAAGGTGGTGGATTTTATCTCTTCCATGCATAATAGTTATTGCCAAAGTACAACCGTCGGCTTATAGCTATTCTACCCATTATAGTATAGTTCAACAATCACATCACTTGGCCGACCAATGAAACCAATGGTAAGTGCATAAACCAACGTGCGCAATCAACGTTATGCCATAGTTTTAAACCATGAACATACAAATTGAAACCAATACCAAATGTTTAACCATGCGCCAATGTATTTTAACATATAATCAACATGCCAATAGTTATGAAAACATGAACATAGGTATCATATTAAAAGATATATATGAAGGATTTAAGCATAACACTTATGTATTTTTATGAAACCAATGGTCAAGTAGATCAAATAACATGTAAATCCAAATGCCAATGGATTACAAACTCAATGAAACCAAGTCACACAATCAATCCAAGAATGTCCAATGAGTACAGTTCAAAAGTTTTTCCAGCTACATAATGATAAGTGAAATGTAAACGCAATAGGCATGACCACAAAGAAGATAACGACGGTTCAAATAGTGATTTAAATGAAACTACGAAAGACCAAGTTTTCGTGCTTACAGTCATGAAAACAAAAATGAAGGTAAATGTGCAAATGTCGCAAAAATAAAAATGTCGTTTATTTGAAAAATGCGACGAAAAAATGATGTTTGCAAAACATTGATGTAGGCAGCCTATAAGACAGTGGAAAAATGTGAATGGATGCCAACAATGGCGACACACTGGTAGAAGCAGTTATCTCTGCCAAAAGGAACAAATTCAGATTAGGACAGCAAAGATAATTCCAACTCAAAAATAACAACCAGAAAATCATACAAACATCACCATTTACCAACCATTCCAGCAATGTTTCAAAGATGAAAATTGATAACAGTCTTAAGACCAGCGAATCACGATATTAAAGATAAAATCTCCAATACTGTTGACAGAGCCACTACTGCCAGCAGGTGTCTATAGCCTCGACAGGGTTTCTATTTAACCCACTCTGACATCTGTATCCTGCCAAGAAGTTCTGGATCAAAATATAGGACATTAAGAGGATTCTTATTTGCAAATTTTCATATACCCGACATTGCTTCACTGCCAGCGGGCCTGTTCAGTACCCCAACGAAGTTGTCTTGGCGCCATGCATGCATTTACCCGCTGCCAGCAGACCTGTTCAGCATCCCGACGGGTTTACAAGCACTTCCCACAGCTCTTATTAATAATTTGTTTTGTTTTGTTTTTTCATAGATATATAGTTGAGTAGGGTGACGCTGAAAATTTTAGCATATTTTTTTTTTTTAGACCTCATCAAAATTTTTTAGAACTGTCCTTTTTTTTTTTAAATCCAGAGATGTTTCATTTACAAAAAAAACTTCCTAAGGCAGGGAGACATCTTCTGAGTCATTCCTTTATGGAAAAGGGACAGCGTAAAAAGATGATAGATGATCATGACAAGCTTTACTCAGAGATTGAAATCAGTCAACTTCTTTCAAACAACAGACTATTCCAACATAGATATAAATTCCAGAAATAAATCATTGATGTTTATACCTTTTTCTTAGCAATTATTTTAAGGAAGGAATTTTCTATTGTCTTTGTCTGAATAGCTCAGCATAGAGGTATGTGTATTTCAAAAACATAAACTGATAAATTCAAAGAAAAATAAAAAACAAAACAACAAACGAAAAAGAAAACAAAAGCAAAATATGTACATAATATGCAAGGGTTGTCATCAAGCAAAGTATATTTTCAGGGCTTGGCCATTTACCGGATAGGTGTCAAGATGCCCTTCAAGATTCTGTAATCGAAAGGAACTGGGACCCAACTTTTCAGCAATTAAAAATGGTCCAAGCCATAAATTTTGAAATTTCGTGTGCTCTCCCTTTCCCTCATGCGGTTTGTCCCACTTCAAGACGAGGTCACCTATTTCGAAATTCCTATCAGAAGCAGAATTAGAATCGAAATAGATTTTAACCAATTGTTGATGCTAATCTAACTTACGTTTATCTTGGGCTCTTACCTCTTCTAGCTTCATCAAAGCGTTAATTCAGTTTTCCAAAGGGGGACAATCTCCTTCTTGGAATTTCTGTGACAACTGAAGTGAAGGAAGAAGAATGTGAGGTGGCAGAATTGCTTCTCTGCCATAGACGAGGAAAAAGGGGGAGTTACCTACAGCAGCTTTTGGCATTACCCTATCGGCCCACAACGCGTTTAGCAGTGCATTGTGCCAATTTTTGTGATTTTCAACCACCGTTCTCTTGATGATTTTGATTAAGTTCTTGTTTGTTGATTCTGCCAATCCGTTGCCCTGGGGGTAATAGCTAGTAGAATACTTCAACTTAATTCCCTTTTCCAAATCGAACTCACTCATCTCAATAGAGGAAAATTAAGAAGCATTATCGAAAACTAAACAATCAGGGATACCGAAACGAGTGATAATATTCAAATTTAGAAAGGCAATTACCTGACTGGTGTTGACAGTTCTTAACGCAACAACTTCAGACCATCGAGTAAAGTACTCTGTGGTTGTCACAATAAACTTGTGTTGTTGTGAGGATGGGGGGTTGATTGGACCTATGATATCAAGGCCCCACTACTAAAAAGGAGAATCTACTGAAACAGGCTGCAAAGGAAAGGCTGGTTTTGGTAACCGCCCTGATGCTTTCTGATAGATGATACATTTACGACACAAGGCATGGGTGTCTCTAAGAAGTGTAGGCTAGTAATAACCGGCTCTTAGAACCTTATGAGCAGTGGTGTCACCACCAAAATGACCGCCAGCTTCTCCTGCATGCAACTCTAGCAAGACTTTTTCTGCTTCGTCTTTTTCAAGACAATGCATCAGCACACCGTCGAGATTTTGACGAAACAGAACACCATTAACCAGATGAAAGTAGGTAGACTTCAATCTCAATGCTCTTCTTTTAGCGGGGTCTAGGTGATGGGGGGCTGACCCATGTTCAAGACCAAATCTTATATCGTCATACCAAGGACTAACAAGGTTTTGTGCGCAACAGATTAGACTTTGATCACGTAGTCCTAGGTTTGACGTATCGCTTTCTTCTTGCTATCCTGAATCAAAAACTAACTTGCATAACCCTTGGCCTCTCACTATCTGAGTTGAGGTGATTTCTAAGTCATATTCCTGCAAGGAGGTGACCCAGTTGGCCTCTTTTCACCTAACTCCTTCTGCACTAACAGGTTCCTCACGGCTGGGTAGGGGACAATGACTTTCGTCCTTGACTTCAAAAGGTAAGACCGGAAGTGCTTGACTACTTTGAAAATAGCATAGGCTTGCCGATCTACCACTGGGTAATTAAGTTTAGCGCCTTTGGAAGCAGAGCTCATAAAGGCAATGGGTACTTCTTTTTTTTCGGCATTCTTTTGGGTTAGGACGGCGGCATAGGAACGGTCAGAAGCAAAAGTGTAGAGTGTAAAGTCTTGAGAAAAAGATGGGCTCATGAGAGAGGGAGCGTCTATTATTGCCTTCTTTATTGCATTAAAAGATTGATTTTCTATGGGTCCCCAGTGATATTGGGTTTCTTTCTTAATCAAATTATATAAAGGCCTGACCATTTCGGAGAAACTAGGGACAAATATTCTCACGAAGTTAATTTGGCCTAAGAATGACTGCATAGATTTTCTGGATGTAGGAGGGGGAAGTTTCGCGATGAATTGAGTCCTTTCGGGGTCAATAATCATCCATTCACTAGACACAATGAATCCTAAGAGTTTACCCTATTCTACCGCAAAGATACATTTTTCTGGATTCAAGGAGATGTCGTATTTACGACATCGCAGTAGGATGGCTCGTAAGTGAGCTAGATGATCATTTTTGTTTTTAGAAAATACAGTCACATCATCTAAGTAAACCACGACGGACTGATTGATTAAGCCTCGGAAAGCAATTTCCATCGCTCTCTGAAAAGTGGCACCAGCATTAATCAATCCAAAAGGCATTTTGCGATAAGCATAAGTGCCCCACGGAGTACGGAAGGTAGTTTTTAGTTAGTCTGGTGGAGACATCAGGACTTGGTTGTAGCTAGAGAAACCATCCAGTAAAGATAGCCTCTTAGAACCAGATACCTGTTGAAGGATCTGTTCCATGGGTGGGACAGAATAGTTGTCTTTATCAGATGCTCTATTAAGGTTTCAGAAATTGACGCAGAGTCGGATTTTCCCATTTTTCTTTCGGACTGGGACAAGGTTAGAAACCCATTGAGTGTGCCTAACAGGAAAAGTTATCTTAGCATTTAGGAGCTTATTCAATTCTTTTTGAATGGTTGGTTTGAGTTTGGGATGCATTTTTCTCGGTTTTTGTTGAAAGGGTAAGGTTTGGGGCTTCATCGGGATGACATGATGTATGATGTTAGGGTCGAAAGTTTTAAGGTCATCATACGTCCATGCAAAGACATCTTTAAATTCTTTGAACAATTTAATGAATGTAGCTTTTTCTTGTTGAGAACATCCCAACCCTAGATTAATGCACTGATGATTTTCATTAGTTCCTAAGTTTACTTTTTCATAAGATAACAAGGAACTATTGGTTTTACAATTGACCGTCTTTTTGAATTTATCTTGAAAATCATAAAACTTCTCTAATCTAATTACAGATTTAGGGATCGAGATTACCATATCCGATGAAGATTCATGACTTCTTGGATCTGGTATTACCGTGAAATCGCGCAAATTGTCATTGTGTGTGTGTTTGTCTATCACTGCGCCTTGAAAGGTTTCTTCTGTTGTAGGAAAATCTGCCTGCGGACAAGTAGATCTACCTCTAAGGCTTGACCTTAACCTTAGACAGAAAAGTGCTTATCATGGACACTGAATTCCTTTCGAATCTATCTAAGCCTAATGCATGAGAAGGGAGAGTAACAAAAGTACCTTTTAACCGACGTTTGTCCCTGCACGCTCCGAGTTGCGCTCCAATCCTTTGCTCCTCGCTGAGGTCTGTGGACAAAACAAGATACGACCACTTCCTACTCTACTAACATTAGCTTGAAAATAGATCTATCACTAAATGATAAGTTTATGTAACATCAAACACAAACTAGAAAGAAACAGGCCAAGCATGTCATATTAATGAGAATAACGACAGCAGTACTTACAATCGTAGATGTGAATGCGACAGCTTCATCAAGTCCTCTTTGTCTAACCCTTGCCTGAAAGATTCACAACCTGGATGACAGCAAATTCAATGATTGGTCTTCTTTGGCTGACTGCAAGTTTCCTCCAAGATCATAAGTTTCACATATCCAATTCTTCCTCCCATGCCACTCATGAGATCATAAGTTTGGTATGATTATCTCTTTGCCATCCTCACTTATGAGATCATAAGTTTGACATCATCTATTTTTCATCTCCTATTCACCATTAGAAAGCCTACTTATATAGCCTTGGAGAGGCTAAACAATCTTGAGATATCCTTGGGGAGGTTGAGGATTTGCCTCCTTCAGTTGAGGACCTGCCCTAAGATCATGGCTTGATCAGGGATTTGAGCTCGACTGCCTTCCAAGAATGAAAAGAAGCTTCCCCCATCCGTCTCAACAACTTAACAACTGCCCAGAATAGGTAGCGCTCCTTCAAAAGGGCCATCAGAGCGTTGTAGCGCTCCCTAGTAGGATTTAGGGGGCGCTGGCGCCCTCAAAATCTATAGCGCTCCCTCAAAAGGGCTGAGAAGCGTTATAACGCTCCCTGACAGTGTAAGGGGAGCACTGGCGCTCCGAGATAATGTAAGGGGGAGAGCTCCTCTCCAAAACTCAGTTTTTTAGGTGCTTTCATATGGCAAAATGTTTGCAAGCTTGTTGACTCATTTCTCCTCTTCC